>JARJCN010000124.1:0-107922 GCA_029282135.1 Mycena belliarum | reverse complement strand
TTACTCGAAACCATGGAAGTACTTTGACTTCCTCCCATTTGGTTCTGTAGTAACGCCTCTCGCAAGAGAGTCTTCTCTGCCCGCAATGTGCGCATCTCATCTGCCAAGGAGTCATAGGCAGGGGTATTTTCTTCGCCGATGTAGAACTGCTCGGTCAAGTCGTACGCCAGGAAGGTCTTATTGACACTTTGCCTACTCTTGTACTCGATTGCCTTCTGCTGCTGGGTCTTGTTCTTAGGTTCCCTAGGAATAGGTCTACCATCAAAGAACGTGGTCCTCCCTTCAACGACTTTTATTATGCCATTGTCAATGTCTGAATGACGCTTTTGGCAGTCGCCGATGAAATGCCCGTAGACACCACAGTAGAAGCAGTCTCGGTTGGTAGGAGGTCGCATACCACCGGAAGTAGGACGACTCGGACTATCCCATGTCTTTGCGACTGGCTCCGGAGTCTGAGATCTCCCAGCTCGGAGTTCGTCCAAGACAGTCTGATGTTCCATCCACTTCTGATGATTTTTGACTTCAACTTTGTCCATCGCTGTCGCGATTGCGGACTCCAACTGATCCTTAAAAGACTCCTCGAGTCTAGGCTTAGTTCTCTCTTCCTGCGACTGTAAAAGCACTGCAGGTTTCTGGCTCTTACGGGCTTTCGCCTCGGCCCGTTCCGTGTTGTAAAAAGACACGGCCTCTTCCTCGACAATTTCGTGTGAGATCTCTAGAACATCTGTCCAGTAGAACTTGTCGTCCCGATTACTCTTCCAACTAGTCAGGCGGGAAATCAGCTCTTTTTGCGAAGCTGTTGCCGTGCCGGCTTTGTCTGCAGCAGTTGCCTCCTTCAACGCGACACGTGAAGGAAGGTCCGCCGTGGAAGTTATCCGCAAACGACTTCTAACTTGGTTCACAAGTTCTGGGTCACAACAATCAAAGAACTTTGTTACAAGTTCTCTGTTCGAGATACGATTGTTCGGGTGAAGTAGTTTAAGTGCTTCTGCCCTGAACTGCCGTTGGAATCTCATGTACAAGGACTGATCGTCCCCAACGGGATCCCGTCGGTGCTTCTTGCACAATCTTTCCAGGAGCGCAAATGAGCCTTCACGGTTTTCTCTGCACTCGGGGTAGTTCGCAATTATTTGGCTTTTGAACTCCTCCCAAGTCGAGCCATCCATGCTGGTCTCAAATGCATCCCATTCTCGTTTTGTCTCGGCTGTGCAGTACCGCAAAGCGATATGCTTTTTATCTTCATCGGAAGTAGCTTGCGCAGCACCAAAGATGTCCTCAACGGTCTCGAGGAACTTCTCTAGTTCTTCCAGCTGTTTTCCATCAAAAGACAGGGCATTTCTGCCGAAATTAACCGGCAACTTCGTCTTATCCATAACCATATTTAACTGTGGTTGAACAGTAGTAATCGGGTTTCGAATAGACGGGTTGTTAAAGGCTTGCGAGTTCGAAGTGCTAGCCTGCGGTTGTCCTGAAGTACTCGGAAGTTCTTCAAGAGCTCTGGGACTCGTAGGTGGTGTTTGAACAACGGGTGGGCTCGTGGAACGAGGTGTCACACTATTGTCACCGTGAACCGGAAGGTCTCTACGGGTCTGGGACTCGGAGTTTGTGCTAGTACGATCTCTGGCTTGTGATTGCTCACGACCACTGAAAGTAGTAGTACTGCGTCTCGAAGGTCCTGCAAGATTCAAAGCACTGTAACCAGCACTCTGCGAATTCTGCGTTTTCCGGGTTTTAGGTCCTGGGACGTTGAACTCCGTCTTATCAGAAGTTCTCGGCTTTGGGGCCTTTTTGTCAACGGTCTGAGGTCTGGGTTTTGGCCCAAAAGACAGGTTGTCAACGAAGGGGGTCTCTATGAAGTTTTCTAGGTAGAAGAACTCCAACCAACTGGTTCTTTGAAAGAACTCTTTTGCAATCACAAAGTGATCGGCTTTTGTCTCAACTCGCGAAATAACAAATGGACCCTCGCGGTGGGCTCCAGATGAAACGGTGCACCTGAGTATGGGCTGCCGAAGACTAAGACTAGAACTAGTGCGCGTGAACACACTACAACTAACTCAACCAACACACACACACAACACACAACCAATACTCGGTACCAACAATGAGTTCGGGTCACCCTGAGATATACAGGTAAGATGTAATCTCGCGATCAACGTTCTGGGACAAGGCCTGCACACAAATGCGACTTCTCTAGAGCACTCCCAAGTACTTCCAGTAGTTGTGGGACAACTAAACTAGAACTCTCTCCACAGATACCGGGGGAACGGTATACGGGGTGGGTGAAAGATGGTAGTGTTCTAAGAGATCCAACGAGTTCTTAGAGGTCTGGCAGAGCACAACAAGCCTGCTATACGGGGTCTTGTATCAATGCTGGCCCTCTATCACAACAGCCCTTTCTAAGCGGGGAACTGTCTGCGACGAGCTGACTACAACAAGCCTGCTAAACGGGGTCTTGTATCAATAGTCCTACACAACAGCCCTTTCTAAAGCGGGGAACTGTCTGTGCGACCTTTGACACTATAGACAAAGGATTTACGGGGTCTCACAAGTGAGTTGAGTAGTTTACTACTGATCACAAGTCCTCAAGCGAAACAACCTCTCAAGGTCAAGTTCTTAATGAAACCAACAGATAATGTTTTATTGACAAACAATCTCCGCTCAGTTACAGAGGACACCAACGCCGTGGGATAGTACTTTGGACTGCAGGCAGTCTGTGGGCACGATCTGGGGGGCAAGGATGAACTACTGTACTGCGGCTACTACTTGCTATTTTATAGGTTTTCCGGGAAATACATGACAGATAGAAATGACGACGATGACAGAGTGAAACAGATAAGATGAAACAAGTCCGGATCCCGGGAACGTCTATGATTGGCTGTTGAGAGCCGGTCTGGTCCGGATCCTCGCGCCGTGAGAACTCCAGAGACCCGTTGTGGTATATTTGCAAACTCTAGGCCAGGCCAAGAGCACTGTCTAGTGCTCCCGAGTACTTGCCAAGTACTTGTAGAGGATGCCGCACTTCGGCTTGGTTTGTAAAGCCCGATGGCGTGCTTTGCCGCTCCACTAGAACTGCTGCCGCAGCGGGCGACCGCTTTGACCGATGTTCCGGGGTTGGTTCGTCTGCTAATCTCCTAGCCTACTGGTTTCGACTCCGTCCGACTCAGTTCGTGTGGGCCAGACCTCTCCAGAGGTCTTCTCGGCATTCCTACAGGTACTGTGGACTTCTCGTCGAACAACCTTTGTCCTTGTTTGACTTCTCAGATCGCGTCGTACTGGTCACATGTCTCGTTTGACGTGCCAAGTACTATGCCGATCACTGTCATTCCTAGCAATCCATGCGTCTATTGCTCTCTATAGTTCCCAAGTACTCCTAGAGTACTCTGAAGGACTTCTCCGCACGTCGCGGCCTTGAACCCTACTACTTGGTTCATGCCTGTCTAGTGGACTGTGGCCATCCAGTCCCTTGGGCATAGTCATGGTCTCCAAAGTTGTCAAGGCTTTTGTGGGTATTCTCCTGGGTATGGTATCTAGCTTTCGTAGTGTAGTCCAAGTCCTGGGAAGAACTCGTACTTCACTAATGACCGCACAGAGGTCTTAGCAAGCAATATGACAGTCCCCGTTTAGTAGGACCCAGAGCATAAGTACTTGTCTAAACATGATACGGCTTCTCCGGCATGGTCAATACACAATCAGCAGCTCGGAGCTCCGCTCTGACTCTAACTGTATGTCACCGGACAGGGTTCAAGTACCAAGTACTCAGTACTAGTACCGAAGTACTAGCAGTTGTACTGGTTAAGTGATAAATCGCAAAAAGCGACCTGACGAGGGGTCGGCAGATCCGACCCGTATCAGCGGCTCTCAACTGCCTCTGAAGCTCCCGAGCAAACACAACTGTTCATCCGCACAGCTGGAGCTCAATCTGCTTGCTTGCGCGATCCAACTTCGCCACAAAGATGACCCTCGCTCGCGATAACTTGACCCTCCCCGAGTGTAAATCGCTCGGCGCAGCTCTGGATCGCTCTGCAAGGTTCATAAGTGGTCCCCTGGCTCTCTCCCCTTGCTTCGGCGGATCCTCCGCTGGTCGGCGCTACCCACCTCCAGCTCAGCAGCCTGACCCGCGTTCATTTGACTTGGACCCTCCCCGAGTGTCAATCGCTCGGCGCGGCTCTCTTGCTTTCCAGGACCCAGAACCTATCTGGGTCTTCTTTGCGCCCGTTCTGAGCTTTGGTCGATAGCTAAGGGTCAGTTTTTTTCATGACCCGCTATGGGCGCATCTTGACCATCTTGTCATCCAGCTCTAGGAGTTCTTATCGCCGCGACCCACAACTCCGGGAGGCAACGTCTCATATGTATCTTATGCTCTATGTAAGTAGGCTAGGCTCCTCGCCCGTCACAAACTAAACAACACTTCGATTTTCAGTTTGGCGACCTTGTCGCAATTTTCGATATTTTATCACCAAGTCCGCGGCGCCAGGGCATCGAATAACACTCTTAGATGATCCAATCAGCCCGTGCGTCTGTCCTGCGTCGTCAAATGACTGCCCGAGGTAGGTTTTCAGTGACCCGACTTTGGCGTATTTTGACCATATTCCTATTTAGCTTGACCAAATCTTATCGCCGCGACCCACAACTCCGGGAGGCAACGTCGCATATGTATCTTATGCTCTATGTAAGTTGGCTCGGCCTCTCGCGCGTCACAAACCAAACTCATATCTACATATTCAGTCTCGCCACCCTTGTCATATTTTTCGATATCATATCACCAACTGCGCGGTACACGGCATCGAATAATACTTTACGATGATCAAACCAGCCCGTACGTCCGTTCTGGGTCGTCAAATGACTGCCCGAGGTAGGTTTTCGGTGACCCGACTTTGGCGTATTTTGACCATATTCCTATTTAGCTTGACCAAATCTTATCGCCGCGACCCACAACTCCGGGAGGCAACGTCGCATATGTATCTTATGCTCTATGTAAGTTGGCTCGGCCTCTCGCCCGTCACAAACTAAACAATACCTCGAATTTCAGTTCGCCACCCTTGTCCTATTTTTCGATATCATATCACCAATTGCGCGGTACACGGCATCGAATAACACTCTACGATGATCCAATCAGCCCGTGCGTCCGTCCTGCGTCGTCAAATGACTGCCCGAGGTAGGTTTTCGGTGACCCGACTTTGGCGTATTTTGACCATATTCCTATTTAGCTTGACCAAATCTTATCGCCGCGACCCACAACTCCGGGAGGCAACGTCTCACATTTATCTCATGCTCTCTGTAAGCTGGCTCGGCCTCTCGCCCGTCATGACCGAAACTCATACTTAAATTTCCAGTTTCGCCACCCTTGTCATAATTTTGAATATCATATCACCAACTCCGTGGTACAGGGCATCTATCTGAAACATTCTCGTTCCGTCGTCGCTGCAGTCTGCCCAATGTACGCTCATTTAGCTACTCTCCTCGAATTCATCGCCGATGCTCAAAATCTGACCCTGCAGCGCAATATAAGACTAAGACGGGGACGAAAGAAGAAGTCTTACAGGCTATATACCCCCCCAGCGTCCTCCACGACTGATTTCACGACTGCCTCGAAGTCCTCGATGGTGGAGAAGACCGAGAGCGAAAAGAATTCGCGGTGCTTCACATTGCAGCCGCAGGGCTCAGGAACGAGGTCGGCGCCGAGGGCCTTAAGCTTCAGGTGAAGCAGACGCTCTAGGTAGCGTTAAATTTGCGGACGTTAGCGAGTTCAAATCTACCTGTGAGGCGGCAGTATGGGACAGAGCAGTACGCCCAGAAGAGCAGCGGCTGCGTCTCCTGGCACACTGTGTATTGGGGAATGCGCCTGTTGACGTCGCGCGCGCTTCCGCCCTTGATCTCAAGGTCGGCGGCGTTGAGCGCAGTGACCGGAAGACGGCCCGCGTTCACAGCGGCGACAAGGCTGGGCGGGAAGCGGACGCAGAAATACACGTCGCCCGGCCCTTCCTTCGCGTACGCCGTCGCCCCCAGGGCGACAAGTTCCTTGTATTGGTCGTCGGCGGCGGGCAGGTGGCGGCTAGAATGTCCGTGAGTTGTCGGGAAGGCGGGGTGGGCGGACGGCGCACATGCGAGCGAGTAGGGACATAGCTGGAGGGTGGCGGCTTTTCCGCTGGGGGTCGATGATGCCGATGCGAAGGTCGCGGGTCGAGTGCGGCTCATCTCCCACCATCATCAACGCCCTCGACTCCGCCGCTCGCGCTTTCCGGGATCTCTTCTACCCCCGTTGGCGCGGTGGTCATCTCTGGCATCGAGTAGGCTAACGACACCGAGAGGACCCTCTTGAGATGTCGGCCACAGCGCCTTGGCAGAGTCGAGTTCTTCATCTGGAGACTCCTCGCCCACTCTGCTTGCTCGGAGCTCGTTCCGTCGACCCGGACGACGCGCCCGGCGTTCTCGTCACCGCTCCCACGCCGTCAACGACGTAGCAGCGACATCCACGACGCTCGCAGCACCAAGACACCGCCTCGCTCCTGAGGACGTTCCCGACCACAGACCTTTCCCTAGATCAGTTCTCGCTCCAGGTGATGGAAGTAGAGGAGAACGCGGCTAGGTACACACCCACAGCGACGCCGTTCAGCTGCCCGGTCCCCGCGACGACGCCGGCGAAGTTGTCCGTGAAAAGGTCATCGACTCGTTCGTCTCGCTCGGTCTCGATGCCGCGGATTCGAACAAGGAGTGCCTCGACGTGTACAAGGAGCAGTTCGAGGCGCCGTTCCTCGCCGCGACGGAGACGTACTACACCGCAGAAGCGGAGGCGTTTCTGAATGCCGGCGGCGCAGAAGGAAGCGGGAACATCCCCGAGTACCTGAAGAAGGCGGAGGGGCGTCTGCGCGAAGAGGAGGAGCGCGTCGTGAGGTATCTGCACACCAAGACACGCAAGGAGCTCATGGGCCGTTGCGAGAGACGCCGCGTTTTGAGTCTCCGAGGTAAGTTCTCCGATCCCGAATCTATACGTCTACTTACTTTCGTACTACCACCTCAGCTCCGACACGCCGCGCGGTTTGCGCATCCGAGGCGAGGCGGGTCTTACCCGCGTTTTGCGCTCCGACGCCACTCCGACCGCGTTCGACGAGCGCGGACTCCGCGCCCGCCGCCGACCTTCCAGGAGCGCGCAAGCCTCGATTACGGCGGCCGGGCGTGCAACTGCAGCGTTCGCGCGGACTCGAGATGAGCGCCGAACGATGCGGCTCCTTCCCCCGTTCGACGATGTCGTGCGCCCCGTCGCCGAACGGGATGCCAGCGCCGACTTTGTGCGAGGGCGCGCGTGCAGCGGGGACTTGTGCAGCGAGGACTTGGGCGGCCTGGTGCGCAGCGTTCATCTTCAGCGGGCACGCAACAGGGCGGACTCCCGACGCCGCAAGTCTAGCCCCAAGGTAGGTTTTTCGATTCCACTTCTGTACTTTCCTGCTAATGTTAACAGTGGTCTAGCTGCGAAGCGCCGCCCGGGCCATGCAGGACGCCGATCTGCAAGCTGCAGCGTGCGCGGCGGACGACCCGAAGGGCGGGGTGCAGCTCGCAAGGATCGCGCGCTCCCACGGCCCGCGCCACGCAACCCGCGCGCAGGGACTTGCGATGCGAGATCGGGAGACGGGCCCGTCCGCCGCCGTACCTAGTCGCCGCATGGGACGCCGTTCCGACCTCGCACGAGACGCGCAGCGGGCACGCTCTGTTCGGCGGGACTTGCGCGGACGGGCGGGCGCTCGTTTGCGGGCACGCAGCGTCGCGAATGCGACGTCGAGCGCAGAATTGCCGGCTGCGCGTGGACGGGACTCGCGCGGATCGGGGGGTCGGACTTGTGCTGCTGCGTGCCCACACTCCACGCATGCGGGACGCGTTCCAGAGCGTCGGATGAGGCGGAGGCCAGCATGAATAGCAAGCTCAAGGAGGCCTGCGGGTTCGAGTACACGAATAAGCTGCAGCGCATGTTCACCGGTGCGTCCCGTTGATGCCCAGGTCATCGTTCCTGCTGACGGCCCTCCAGATATGTCCTGGTCGAAGGACCTGACAGACTCGTTTAAGGAGCGCATGGCTGCGCAACTATGCGTTCCTCGCTCGACCCTGCGCAGAGACGAACGGCTGCCGCACGTCGGACTCGCCACCACGCCAGGCCCGAGCCGTGCTCGAGAACGCGCGTGCACGGGCCCTGCCCGACTCGGCTCCCCGACGACGCGCGGCCATCTGCGTCGCCGTCGCCGATGGGTACGAGGGCGCACGCGGGCTCGTACGCGACGACTCTGCGTCCCCGCGCCCTGCGCCTCGCCACCGAGTCGCGCTCGGCAAGTACCTTATCTATCTACTGACTTGTACTAATCAACGCTCTCATACAGCCGCTCGCCCGTCTCCCACCGCCATAAGCGCCGACCTCGAAACCAGCGCCAGCGCGCGTCCCGCCCGCCCCGCGTCTGCCACCGCGCTCCTCTTCCCCGTCGTCTCCGGCGCAAACGAGCGCCCGAGTCCGGCGCTGCAAGCCTGTGACGCCACGGCCTCCAAAGTAGCGCCGGTGTGTATCTCCCCCGCCGCAAACAAGTGCCCGAGTCCAGCGCACGCCGTCGAGCCTCCGACCCCGCCCGACCTCGGTCCTCGCGCCGACAGCTCCGAATGTTTGCCCAAGTCCCGGCGCTGCGCGTTCTCGTCGCCGAGCGCAATTGCCGCGAGTCCGGGGACGCGCAAAATGTGTCCCGCCGCGGTGGTAGCGCGAGCGGGCGCGGGATCGTCCGAGAACGCGCGCTGCCCCTGCGCGCGCCCGCCCCGACTCCGTCTTCTCGTGCGAGTCCGCTCCGCTTAGCCGGACGTCGCCCCTCCCACGCCGTCAACGATCTCCGCGCCCGACGCGCCCCGGCCCACCCGTCCCGAACGCCGCCGGACTCGAGCGCGGCGTCGCGGCGGCTCGGCGATCGCGGGAGTCACGCGCCTTTGTACGGCGGGAAGTGGGGACAGGCGGCGCCGCGAAGGGGGAAGACGTACGCGCTGGCTGCGGGAGGAAAGACGTCCGTCTCATCATCCAGTCGTCGGGGTACTACCAAAGCACGAAGTACGACAACGAGGAGATGAAGCAGACGCCGCCCGCGGACATCATGTTCCGATGTAATCTTCGACACGCGCGCTCTTCGACGCGGGCGTGGTGTGCGCGCACGGAGCGCTGCGGCACCCTGGGGTCGCGTATCGCGCTCGAAGGCGCGGTTGGACTTTTGGGGGGCGGTCGTCGAGCAGCACGAGCACTTACTACCACATGCTGTCGCGGCCGCAACATCGGTTTAACACGTCTTTAACAAACAACTAATTGGACTACATAATATGCCTTCCACCCCGTTAGCTTGCCAAGTCGCATGAACAAGAATACCAAAACATACCGAATGATGGGCCAGCCCAACGCGCGTATATACCACTCAACCTCCTGCTCGACAACTTTACGCCCTCCACACGCCTCCTTGTCGTACCTCTCTTGATGCCGAACGGGGCAGAAGTCGCACGCCTTGCGGCCGAGCCAAGCACCCTTGACCCTGAAATGTGTATGGACGATTCTTTCTAAAGTCGCGGAAATGATCATCGCCCGCGGGTCAAAATATCGCTGACCGCTCACCGAATTTGGCCGCAAACGGCACCCACCAATAACACCACCAATCCTGCCTCTGTCCTCTGCATTGCCGTTCCCACTGCAACCTACGCTTCGGAGGGTCTCTCGAGCGCCCGTACTTGAGCTGTGCCCTCCCCCTTCGCCCTGCCCTTTGGTTTGGTGAATGCGGCTGGTTTTTGCGGATTTTGTAGATGTAGACCGCTCCTGGCTTGTCGGATGCCGATGGGACTGCGGAGAAGGCGGCTTGGATGCGAGGGTCCATCGTCTGCCTGAGGTGAGTGCCAGAGAACAAGCAGGGATCAAGCTTACATCGGTGGAAGATGGAGTTTATGAGCAGCTACGGTGCGGAAGCTCACGGCTGCGCCTGGAAGCGGTCGCTCGACCTACCCGCAGACCGGCGCGAGGAACGACGAATGGCAGCGTTGAGCGCTGTCTCCCGAGCCCGTGTGCAGGTACGAACGCGGTTTTTCCCACTAGACAGCTCACCGCCGTTTCGGCTTCTGAGCATGAGCGGCGTGGTGTAGCGGTGGTTGCGCTCTACGCGCAGGCCGGCGGCGCAGAGAATTTAGTCGTCTACTCACTATTAATCTTATTTTTTCCTAAACCTTGTGTGAATTTTCGAAGGGTCATGTTGAGGGTCCTCGCCCGACCCGCAGGTGCAGCCGGAGGTGCACCCGGAGGTGCACCCAAGGGTGCACCCGGGGGTTATGCTGAAAGACCATCTTTCAGCATCACTTTCAAAAACTCCTGAAAGCCATTCTTTCAATACAGCTGAAAGCCGCGCTGAAAGAAGTGCTTTCAGGTGGTCTTTCAGCTGTATTGAAAGAAAGGGTTTCCTTTCTTATGAAACGGATGCTGAAAG
Organism: Mycena belliarum; assembly: GCA_029282135.1. Classification (NCBI taxonomy): domain Eukaryota; kingdom Fungi; phylum Basidiomycota; class Agaricomycetes; order Agaricales; family Mycenaceae; genus Mycena; species Mycena belliarum. The sequence continues at coordinate 97,450 of JARJCN010000124.1, read as the reverse complement.
ACCAGCTTTCAGCATCCCTTTCCGGCTTTGCTGATATCAGACAAAGTCGCAGCTTCGGAAAGAGCCGCTGATTGTGGCTCTTTCCGGACTACTTTCGGTTTTTATTTATTTATAACGTTTCCGTAAATTTTAATTTTGCAATTTATTTACACCCTTTCAGATGTACTTCCTTCGTAGGTCAAGATTTTGCCTTCTTGGGTGTGAAAGTGTGTATGTAATTTAAAGCGCCATCAGATCGGACTCGGCTGAGTCCGCGTCTAATCCGAAATCGCGCAGGACCCAGGTTGAGCTCAGTCTCTTCCGCGTCTCTAGTGGCATCTTGGCTGCTCGTTCCCCGTTTTCAGAGACGTGCTCGCCTATCCCTCAGCCTCCCGAGTCCGAGCGACAGATGTTACGGGCCTACGGCATTCCACTCAACACTCATCTTCGACTTGTCTTCGACTCGTCGTACATTCCATGCAGTATGGCAAAGCCCTCCATTCACGATGGTTTTGTATCAGATTCTTCGAGCGCTCCCCATCGAAAACCGATCTGGGCACCGTCATCTCTATCCTGCATCTCAGCAGCAAACACGTCGTCGACTTCCTTCACCCGCGCGCCCTACTACACTTATCGTCTCGCCTTCCGACAACGCTTTGTGAATACGACGCCGATAATATCATTGTCCTTAATCTCAGCTCTTCGATTGCGGCTATTAACATCGCGCGCGAGATCGACGCGTTACGGATTCTCCCCCCAGCCTTCTAGTCCATTGCGCAAACAGACGAGAACGATCTACAGGAAGTCCTTGACTGCACCATCTCCTCTACACACCCTGCGAACCTCAACATGGGCGATCAGCTTGTCTTTCTGCGATCCAGTCTATAAATCGCAATCGCTCGCCACGCGCAGGATCTCCTGCGCTTTCTATCGGCACCAGAAAACCTCTCGGTCTGCGAGGGTGGTGACTACGAGTGCAAGGAGGCACGTTTGCGCGGCGTAAACGAGGCACAAGGGCATATCGCCGATGGACGCGACAATGACCCGCTGGATATGCTGGATATATGGTTTTGGACGACACTGAGCAGGAGATGCTGCTTCAGGTGCTATCACAGTCCCGCGGAGGAGTAACGACGAGGCGCGGCGGGCACTCTGGGAGGAGCGTTCATCATTTTGCGGCCTTCCTACATGGGATGCTCGAACGCATGAAGGCAGAGGCGCTCAATGCCACACCCTCTTGACGGTTCGTCCTCGAGCCCGCATCGAAATCTTTCTCGTCAACAGCCTCAAGAGGCTCGCGTCGGCTTCCAGGAGTCGGCCTGGTCGGCCTCTGACTGGTCATCCACCGCGAAGCCCCCCTCCTCCTCCTCCGCTGCTTCTCCGTCCCGACCCTCTCACGCCCCGATTCTCCCCCGCAAATCAAGATCACTCCAGACGGCGGACGCACGACGCACCATCCCGCCATCCTCCGCTGATTGTCCGTCCGACCCTCTCACGCTCTAATTCTTTCCCGCAAACCCAAGATCACTCCCCCGCATTCCCCGTTTTTGCTCCCCCATCCGCGCGCCACGTACCGAGGTCGCATGCTCCCCGCCCCGTGTCGCTTCGTCGCCGCTCTCCGGCATATGCCCTCCTGAACGCTTTCCAGAAGGAACCGTCCGTGCATTCAAATCACGACTCCGCAGCTTTTCCCATACGCACCAACGGGCTGGGGAGCGGCGTCTTCGATGGATTTGACTCTCCTGCTGCCGGCACGCGGCGCCAATACATCCGCTCGCCCATCTCCACCACAGGGCGACTCGTGCTCGAGGAGCAGGGAGTATCCGACACCTCAATCCGATTCCAGTGTCCCTCGACGCGCAGGCCAGCCCGCCAACGCTACCAATCCAGACTTAGACCACCCTGCAATAGGTCCGGATCTAGCCCAGTCCTTACATCGTCGAATGCGATACCTCTCACGTCGATCCGTTACAATGACCCTCGACAGGCAAGTCTGAACAATGACAAACAGGATGCACCAACCCCGAGGCCCGTACTTACACACGCTAGCTCAGTCCTCCACATCCCCAAGTCTCCGATGCGCAGCCCCTTCTCCCCCTCCTCCCCTCACCAGATACACTTGCCACTTAACATTCGCTACGAACACAAACGCGTCCGTTCATGCGACAGTCCGATACTATTACAGCTCCGCGCATACCGTATATATATGTAGTCTGTAGTCTGTAAGAGCCCAAGCGCAAGGCGTAGATAGTGTAGGGAGTGACGGCGCAATGCATTGCGCCGCGATGCGATGCGGCGTGGTGCTGATATGATACATGGTATCGTCGTAAAGGGTGGAAGGGAAGGTGGGCGGTCGGGGTTAAACGTTAAGACGGGGAGGGATACGGTATGGTACGTGGTAAGACCGATGGTAAGACGAGGTGAGTGGCGTTGGGAGGGTAAACCGGTGGTAGGGTAAGACGAGGATGGTGTGCGACACAAGCAGCGGTGGCACGGCGGTAGCGATTTTGTGGACGGATATCATTAAATGAGAAAAGGGCTGACTGTCATTCTATAAGTGGTCAACGACTCCATCTGCACACAATAATCAGCACGCGAAGCCACCGCGGAAACGAACCCGCGCTGCGACGCACCTCACGACCGGATACTATCATACGTCGGCGGGATCTCGCGCATCTCGTCTACGCGCCCCCCGTCCTGGTGCACTACCACGTCGCTCCCGAGCGGCGCGCCGCCCTCCCCCGGCGAATGCGGGTTCGGCAGCGGGCCCATGCCCCCGCTCCCGCTCGCCATATGCTGCCCCCCATTCCACTGCGCGTCCGGGTTCGCGACCCCAAACGCCTCGCGCTGCTTCGCGCTCATGGGATTCGGGTACCCCCCCGAGCTGCTCCCCGCGCTTGACACCGCCGGCCCCGCGTACGCCGCGTTGTGGCTCCCCGCGGCGGACACGGGGTACGCCGACGACGGGTAGTGGCTGCTCGTTGCCGTCGTCGGCGTCCGCGCGCGCCCATCGTCGTATCCGCCGTAGTGCTGCGACGCGCGCGGGTCGGCGTACTGCTGCGACGCACGCGGGTCGTAGTACTGCTGCTGCTGCTGCTGCTGCTGCCCGTGGTGCTGCGTGGCGGCGGCGCCTCCGGCACCCGCGAGGAACGGCGTGAGCACGCCCCCGCCGATGCTGCTCGCCGCGAGCCGCCCGCCCACGCCGTCGTCGCCCTCGTCACCCTCCGCCATCATGTGCGGCAGCATCGGCCCCGCGGTGGGACCCGTCGTGCGCCCCGGGTCGAAGTTCCCGTCGAACTCCTCCTTGAGGCGCCGCTCGCGCGCGCGGCGGCGCATGAACCAGAAGAGGATCCCCGCGAGGGCGACGAGGGCGAGCCCGCCGATGACGCCGCCGACGATCGCGCCCGTGGGCGGCGACGAGTTCGTCGTGGCGGGCACGGGGTTGCTGATAGTCGCGCCGGCGGAGAGGGTGGTGGTGACGCCGATGGTCTTGGTGAGGACGACGCCGTTGGAGGTTGTTCTGGGGGAAAAGAGGTCAGCGGGCGGTCGGGATTGGGATCAGGAACGAGAGGAAGAAACAGCGTATGAAGGTCGCGGAAAAACCCCGAAGTCGGATTGCAGCACTCGCGGACAAATCCCACTTTGCCCATAAACTCCAGGGCGAGCATTGAGCATAGCGACGGACACGCGCCACTGCGATCTGGTTTCTCCCCCATCCACGACCACAGGGCGGTGCGCAGCAACGAGCACCCCGCACCCAACGCCCAAAACCAGCAGGCAGCGCGCACGTCACACTCCTAGGCCCCCCTTGCTCTCGACCCGCCCATAGCACAAACGGCGTCCGGAGAGTCCAGCGCATCGACCGAGGAAGCACACAGCCTCCACCCGCCCGAATGTCCTCGTCCGGGCGCACGTCGTGCCAAGCGAAAAAAGGAGGACAAAGCATCGCATAGGTTCAGCACAGCGCGGCCCACGACCGCAGAAAGAGAACGCCCCCAGCCACCTGGGCGATCGCCTCATCCGGGCGCACACGCCGTCCAGGCCAGAAGGAAGGAGGGCAGCAGGTGGGCGGGCATAAGACGGCGCCCGTCGCCCAGCCCAACTCGGTCTGTACGGTGCTCGACCCCCGCGACGAAACACACAGCACCCCCGCCAACACGCACGAGCGCCAAACCAGAACCACCAAACTCAAAACGAGCCCCCGCCGTCACAGTCGTGCTCGCGCCTGCGCCTCGTCCGCGCTCCTCGCTGCGCCCCGTCGTCCGAGGCAGAAGGGCGCGAGGACAGCAGGTAGGCGGGCGTAGGACGACGCCCATCACACCCACATCCCCCTCCGCACCCACCAGCCCAACTCGCGAACACCCCTGCACGGCGCTCGACCAACGATGCACTCGACCCCCGCAACCCAACACACCCGCCAACACCCACAGGCGGTCACCGTCGTGCTCGTGCTCGCGCGTGCGCCTCGTCCCCGCTCCTCGCCCCGCCTCGCCTCGTCGCGGCAGGGGACAGGCACGGAAGATGACGTCAGCGCCGCGACTGCGGGATCTCCCAAATCCAAAACCTCGGGTCGGCCGCAGGGGCAGGGGAATCTTGCCGTGCCTCGCCGACAAACACGCCTGCTGTGTCGGGCATGGCACGCACACGCCTCCCGTCGCCCGGCGGGCCGACACACGCCACACGCCGTGCGCCTCCCACGTGGGGCCGTGGTGCGATGCGGGTGTGGTTTGCATTTTGGGAGTGGGAGGATGGATTATGCACAGCGAAGCGCCGGTGGAGTGGAGTGAGCGCGGGAGTCGATGCACCGAAGCGAATGGATGGCGTGGTATGACCGTGCGGACCGAGGTGCGAGCAGTGTGCGGGAAGTGCGTGGCGCGACCAGCAGGCTAACAGGCCAGCAAAAGCAGCGCATGCGTAGGGCCGGGGAGCCAGGAACCGTGGCCACCGCGCAGCCAGGAACCGTGTCCGCCACACAGCCAAGGAGGCAAGAAAAGGGCGAGAAAAATCAGGAGAAGCAAGGAAACGAGGCACGCACAGAAATGTCGACTGGCCCGTGCTCACGGAGGCGCTCGTAAGCGTGCTCACCGACGTCGAGGTCGGTGGTGCGCTGCTCGGAGGGACAGAGGCACTCGAGCCGCCTGCGCCGCCATCGGTGGCGCTGGCGCTGGTGGTGCTCGAGACGGTGGCGGAGGCGCTGGCGCTGGCACTCGCGCTGACGCTGGTGGTGGTCGTGGTCGAGTCGGGCGGAAGGACAGGCGGGTTCGAGAGCGCTGTGCGACGAAACAAAGGTGGAGTCAGCGGGGTGGCACGAGGAGAAGACAAGAGGAGGACAAGGGGCACTGCTCGACTCGGGGGGTGGGCTCGAGCTTGGCGGGGAGGCCATGGAGGCGGCTCGGGACGATACAGATTATGTAGATGAGAGACACGAAGAGAAAGCGATCGCCGAGGTGGGGTAAAAAATAGCAGGCCGCCTCGTTCCGAGCACGGACACCGCCGGCTCGGCGATGAGCAAAGATACGTATTCGCATCGCATATCGGGATAGGGGCGGCACTCACACATAGTCCGCTAGTTTGCTGGCGGTTGGCTCGTCTGGAGTCGTCGAACGCGAGGGAGGGACGCTGGGATGGCGAGATGGTCAAGACTGGCCGTGCACGATGGAGCGAGAGTACAAGTCCAGAATCTCACGTGCGTGACATTTGGTGCCCCCGGGAGTTGCCGGATTTCGTTGAAATGCGCTGGGACCGCCGCTGACATAGCTATAGCGCTGACAGTGACAGTGAGTATTTGCGCAATAATTTTCCCCCGTGAATCAGCGCTTCAGCAGCAGGATGTTTCAAATGCTGCGGTATTGTATTTGATTGGTCCATTCCAAGTTGCTCGGCGACACTGGACCCCCGATCGAGTCAGACTCACCAAGATCGAGCGCAAATTTGACACAAATCTCCCTGCGGACCAGAAGTAATTCGTGTCATACCCCAGGTAGACTTGGTTCAATGGTTGAACTGATTATCCTTAATAGACTACAGTATACTACTATGAATCACAGTGCGTGTTCAAGCCGTACACTGTGCCACACCCATGCACCTTCCAAAAACTACCGACTAGCATTCACCCGGCGCTTTCCCTGGACCCAGCGATCCAACACAAAAATTTCCATCGAACCCTCATCATCATTCGAACACAGGGAATCGAACCCAGGCTCGCCGTCGCAGTTTGGGTAAGCATGCGACACTCATGACGGCCGTGCATCGTGCACCACGTTCGATTCCTTGTTCTCAGCCTAGTCCTAGCATTTGGCAATGTTCTGCGAGAAAGGGCTAACAGGAAATAATATTAGAACGTGGGGAAACTGGGGAATCGAACGCCTCCTGCCCTGAATTTATCTTTAAATATGTATTTATAATTTCGGCAACTTGAAGGGCCGTTCACCGTGCACCACGTTTGATTGTTTATCCACGACAGCCTTGCCAATATGGGTACCTTCTTCGGACCTGCCAGCAAAACTCATGAAACAATATTCAACCACGGGGAATCATCCCCCTGCTGCCCTAGAATATCCTTTCATGAAATCACAATACAAAGGGTTGTGCACCGTACACCACGTTCAATCTCTTAGCCTGGAGCTAGCTTCATTATGATGACGGATAGACGGAGGGACTTTCTAGAAGAGAACCACGATGGACGGGAAACTAACCGGACATGGAAATTCGAGTCCCGATAATAAGTATCTTGAATATCTCAGATCGACTGCACCACCCTTAACCCACCAGTGATATGTTCACAAAGCCGCGATGTACTGGCAGCAGGAAAATAAGTAACATTTCAACGCAAATACCGCTAGCATGTACTAAAACCAGCATTCGAATCTCGTGGGGGACTCCAAGCGAGCCAATTTTTTTCATGTGTGTGATTTAGGCTGGCTGATACACCACACTAGTAGACGCCTCCGGTGCCTTCAGCTGAGGTTTCTTCCGGAGATTCTGAGGCCCACTAAAAAGTTCAACTGAAGTTCGAATCAAGTTCGAATCAAGTTCGAATTTGGTTCGAATCGAGTTCAGAGTCGCTAGATCTATAGAGGATGATAAAAAAGAAAATTAAACCGTCGCAGGCGATGTCCGGGTCAGCTGAGGAGTCGTCCCAGCACTCCGAGCCTCAACGGCTCAGTGGCCTCCATCGTACTTTGCCGACGCCGAGGTCGGACCGGATCATCGGAGGTCCGAAAGCAAAGTGTGTACATAAGCGCCATTGGCAGATCGGGCCACCTACTAGTCTTCCTTGACAAACCCACCTCGTTTTCAGCGGGTCACCTCCTGCGCCTTACGTTTCGCCGACGTCCTGACTGGTTCGAACCTCAGGCTTTGCTTCTCCAGGGAGTCCGTGTGCCGTTACTATCTTGCTGTCGCGTCGTTCGCGAATCGCTGAGTCCGTCGGACGCCCTAGGACGCCCTCCGTCGGACCGTGACAGCCTCCGACGCGACTCAAGTTCTTCAAGTTATTCTCACACCAAGATCTGTGTTCACGTCTGCCGGGTGCTCTGATTCGCTTGCCTCTGACTCAGGCTTCGATGGTACCGAGGGCCATACATGATTTATGCTGGCGATGCGTATGCATTTTATCGCTGCCGTGCACTCAGGCTTGGAGGCTTAGTAGAGGACGATCTCTTTGGTCTTCAAACGAAGACTATAAAGTCTCACAGGTGACACGACTCAAGTTCTTATTCTCGAACCAAGATCTGTGTCCACGTCTCCGTCTCCCGAGTGTTCTGACTCGCTTGCCTCTGACTCAGGCTTCGATGGCGTCCGTTCGCATATACGACGGCACCGAGGGCCATACAATTCATACTGCCGTGCACTCGGCCCGGGGATGACTTCCAGAGGCTTAGTAGAGGACGATCTCTATAGTCTTCAAACGAAGACTATAAAGTCTCACAGGTTGCAAGCCTTCTTCAGCATAATTCACCGGCATGTCTTTGTCAGTCCCTCCCCCGCCACCGCCGACCAAGCTTGGTTATTACAGAACCCTGTGTCCACTCGCTGGAATCCATGTCTCCCCGCTCCAGCTCGGTGCCCTGAGCATCGGGGACAAGTGGGGTGCGATGGGCTTGGGCGAAATGGACAAGGACTCCAGTTTCAAGTTGCTTGACGCGTACTTTGACAATGGCGGTAACTTCATCGACACGGCGAACAATTAGTGGGTTATCTCCACTGTTCAACGTTCAACCGTCATGTAACTCATTTCTCGCAGCCAGGACGAAACCTCAGAGATGTTCATAGGGGAGTGGGCGGAGAAGCGCAACATTCGGGACCAGCTGGTGATCGCGACGAAGGTGTGTACACCGTAGTCATTCTACACATCATCTGAGCCGCGTCGACAGTACACCTCTAACTACAAGGCCCGCCAGCCGGAGTTCGGAAAGCAGGTCAACTACACGGGCAACAACATCAAGTCTATGCACATCAGTGTCGAGGCTAGCCTCAAGAAGTTGCGCACGACGTACATTGATATCCTCTACGTGCACTGGTGGGACTGGGACACAGGCGTCGAAGAGGTCATGAACGGTCTGCATAACCTCGTCGTCCAGGGGAAGGTCTTATATCTTGTAAGTAAGCCAAGCCAACCACAAACATCCTTGTCTAACCTTTTTCTAGGGCGTTTCGGACACCCCAGCATGGGTGGTCGCGCAAGCGAATCAGTACGCGCGCGACCATGGCAAGTCACCCTTCGTTATCTACTCGGGCAACTGGAACGTGTTGGAGCGGTCCTTCGAGCGTGAGATCATCCCGATGGCCCGCGCGCATGGTGAGTGGTTGAAGTATCCTCTGGTTGAATTCAAATTCGAGCTCGGAAGGTCTTGCCCTGGCTCCGTGGAATGTCATCGGCGCCGGCAAGTTCCGCACCGATGCCGAGGAAGAGAGGCGCCGCACCACCGGTGAGAAGGGCCGAACTCTCTTGGATCCCAAATGGGAGCGCAATGAGAACGAGAAGAAGATCTCGGACGCGCTCGAGAAGGTCGCGGGCGAGGTCGGCACAAAGAGCATCACTGCAGGTATGTACCCCCTCGTCCCCACGCAATTCTGGACGCTAAGAGCCTCAAGTCGCGATCGCGTACGTGATGCAGAAGGTGCCTTACTGCTTCCCCATCGTTGGCGGGCGCAAGATCGAGCACCTGCTCTCCAACGTCGAGGCGCTCGACATCTTGCTCACCCCCGAGCAGATCGCATTCTTGGAAAGTGTGGTTCCGTTTGAGCCTGGGTTCCCTGTCTCGATGATTGTTCGTTTCTTTCTGTCGCCCTTTCGATATCTATTGATCTCGTTCGTTAGGGTGACGGGACAAAGACGAGCCGGTTCCTGGAATCGATTTCCGCTGCATGGTTCGACAGGGTTCCCCTCCTCAAGCCCATTCTCCCTGGGCCATCGAAGAATTAAAGGCTCAACACCCAGTCAACTCAAGAGTAGCAGAATATCCAGGACACTCATCGACAGTCGTTTCCTTCGATAGTCCTCGTGTGCGTACTACACACTTGAAAACTATTTGAACGTCCTCCATGTATCAGCCACAGTGTTAGTCTTAGACTTGTCTCGCTTCAACCGTGCTCGTACCTCGCATGCGTATACAACCATGTATTAATATGATAATACATGGTTGTTACTATCATGCTTCAGGCATTCCGTATCGTACTTATTAGTCTGCGAGACAGTCTCTCCTAGACAGACGCTTCAACAAAAAAAGCTCGTTCTTCAAGCGCTTGGTGAACATGCAAGATTGAATGAAGTTTGTGTCTGAGTATTTGGTTGCTGGACCCGCATTCGAGCTTATTTATAATTACCGGTGCAAAATCTCTTGGAAGCCACCACTTTAATTTTGGTCTACAGTAAATATTCAGTCTGTTGGAGTTCATTTCTTGTCTCCGGTTCATGCGATTGACTTTATTTACCTTCCTTTGATTTTGCTGTTCTGTGTGTACGCGTTTGTCGGAGTCTCAAATCCTTTTGCCGACAACGTTCATGTCATATGGAACTGGATACGGAAACAAGGGAGCCGCACCATGTACAAGAGCTATGGTTCGAGGACGGCAACCTCGTGATTGAGGCTGGGACTAGTCGGTTCCGCGTATATCGGGGCGTCCTGGCGGCTCGTTCTCCCGTATTCCACGACATGCTCTCGTTCCCGCAGCCTCCAGACGCAGAGCTCGTGGAAGGGTGCCCCCTTGTGCACCTCCACGACGCAGAAGCAGATGTCACTGTGTTTCTACGGGCAATATACGACTCTTCGTGAGCACTTTCGTGTCTGGTCCCTTCCGTTTGCGCCACTAACTTGGAGCCGCAGATTTTTCATGCCGTATCCCGTCCGCACCGATTTCGACTCGATTGCGGGCTGTCTTCGTTTGAGCCACAAATACGGGGTTGACTATCTGCAGCGCCGCGCCCTTATTCATCTCTCATCGGGATATTACACCAACCTGGCCGACTCCGATGCGCGGGTGGGCAATGACGTCCCTACGCTAAACGAGATATCCTGGAATGATCCAGGCTCCACCGCATACTGCATTTCGGCCATCGGGCTGGCCCGCGAGGTCAGCGCCCTCTGGATTCTCCCGTACGCATTCTATTCCTTGTCCGCCGCTTTCAAGTCCCTCGGCATGTCGATTTTCCACGGGACGGTCTATAAAGGGACTCAAGTCAACCTGTCCCTCGAAGATCAGGAATCTTTTCTGAATGGTTACCATATCCAAAGAACTAGCACGACGAAAGATATACTGCGATTTCTATTCCACCCCGCCGACATTCCCGTCTGCACGGATCGGACGCGATGCCTTGAAATGCGGTTCAAGGCATTCAAAGCGAGCTGGGACATGCTCGAGGATGATCCTTGCATCCCGCTCGATATTTGGACGCCAGACGACTGGATCACCCTGGCGGCTGTGTGTCCCGCCTGCCTCGCGGTGCTAAAGAGGGTTCACCAAGATGCGCGGCAGCGTTTCTGGGACAGCCTCCCTGAAATATACGGTTTGCCTTCGTGGAAGGAATTAGAGGCTATGAAAGTCGCCGCCATTGGTACGGACTGGTTGGCATAATAGTATTGATACCCAGCGCTCAAGTTCATGTGCGCTGATACCTTTTCCTTGGTTCGTTGACTCATAAATTCCTAGGGTTTATCATCGAATTTGCGGTGCCCTTCTAATATGTTGGAAAACCTGCTAATTTTCATTATGATGTACGATACTGGAATACGCTTTGTTCGCGCAATAGATATGACTTGCCACATATGGCGGTACAAGTGCACATTTATTCCCGCGCAAAATAAACTTTGTTCCGCGCAATAAACTCGGCATTTTCGGACCGCCCGTATGACGGTCCGATCCGGACAAAAATACCCAAAAATACCGATGTATACGTTCGGCATCGATGCGCATCGGTGCGCATCGATGGGCATCGATGCGCGTTGATGTGCATCGATGCACATTGATCTGCATCGATGCACATTGATCTGCATCGATGCGCATCGATGCGCATCAATAATTATCAATGTCATCGGCTATCAGGGGGCCCTCTGCATCGATGCCCACCGATGCGCATTGATGCGCACCGATGCGCATCAGTGCCCATCAATTACGGGCCCAGGGTGTTTTTGTGTGATCGACACATATTTTCCAGTCATGCGCAAGGGATTTGGTCCGTATGCCACACGGATAAGGCAATTTGCGGGAAAGGCAGGCACCAGTTCAGTGAAGGGGACAATGATATGAGCCTGGGTATGGCATACAGGGGGAGTAAATACTTCCCTTTGAGGACCACTAGTGATGCAGCAGCTGAGGGACAATGGAAGAGGTGCGATAAGTCGCTTTGACCGGAGACACGTGAGCAGTCCAAAAGCGGTATCATTACCAGGAAAAGATAAGTTCCTGTGTAAATATGGGGGGAAAAAGTACCAATATTCAGTCTGAAACTCTTGTAATTTATTCAAATCTTGTTGAATTTGCTCAGAACCGCTGGGCATCGATGCACATCCATTAGCATCGATGCGCACCGATGTGCATCGATGCGCACCGATGTGCATCGATGTGCATCGATGCGCATCGACCCCAACTTGTTTTACTTGCTTTTTGTCCAGATCGGACAGGTATACGCCCGCGCTAAAAACTGACATCGTGAGAGTCAGTTTTTGATGCGCGCAACTTTTATCTCCGCGCAAAACAAACTCGATCCCCGCGCAAAAAAAACTCGAGTCCCGCAAAAAAATTGTTCCGCAAAAAAAAATCCCACGCAACACAAAGTTCAATGCTAATGTTCAACTCTCAGAGCAAAGTCCCGGGTCAGTCCTAGTGGATCCGGCTGACGGACTGTTGGGCAACGTAGAGTCGATCGAACAGCGGTGTTGCCCTGCTTGTTGAGCGCACATGGCACCACAAGTCTGAGCAAGAGCAACGGTGTGCTGTAAAGACAGCCAGTCACCCTGCCTGCCACAACAACATACTGCGGCGCCCCGTGCCCTCCCCGCACAGTTGAGCTTGCACAGTACGTGGGGCGCCACAGTACATTGTTGTTCCTGGGAAACACCTGGCAAGGTGCACACTGCGCCCCTCGACCTCGTGCACAGCCGCCGCCACTCGCAACAATATCCCGTGTGCCGCCCGTGCCCGCTCTCCCCCAAGTCACGTAGCCCGTACAGTTGAACTTGGTGCTTGCTCGTCACCGAGCGCACCCTTTGGTGTGTACCACCAGGTCCCCAGCAGTGCACGGGGCTGCGGTCTTTGCACCTCGAGCACACACCGCACTGTCCGCTCACACGAAGTGGTCCAGCACATGTGGGGGAAGGGGGGGGGGGGTGTCGGGCACCTTCAAGTGCTGATCTGCTGAAGGCTGCAGCCTCGAGCACAACCACACAATGCTGTGGCAGCATTGCCTGAACTGCACGCCAACCTGCTTGGCAGGGGTGGCACATACACTCCATTGGCATTGTCTTGATTATCAATGCAGAGTTGATTGTTGATTGAACAGCGGTGTCGTGCCCCGCTTGTTGAGTGCATGCAGCGCCACGAGTCCGAGCAGGGGCAACGGTGTCACCGTGCATGGTGGCAAGATATAGGAGTACATCGGCCCACTCCATTGACATTGGTTCCATGCACACGCTCATCTACGCCGCCATACATCCTGTAGCCCGTCCTCGCACTTGCGGCATGTTCGATGGACGAAGCAACACCACTATTTGCAGATATGGACCGCTCACGCCAAACAATGCGGGGGTGGCGGCGGGGGCACAGACACGGAATCTGAAGGGATGTGCCCCCAACTCAACAGTGCCCGCTCCTGCGCAATGATGGACAAGTATGGGGTGCTAGTGGCACGAGGGCAAGCATGAGGCAAAGCCCCCATGGATTCAAGCACACGGGAAGCAACAGGTTGGCTCTTGCTTTGCTGCCTGATTGTGTGTGCTGCTGCGCCTCCCCGCGAGTGCTCGTTGTCGCGCTCAAATAAGTGTGGCAGTGGGTGCAGTCTGTTACTTGGATCCACTACATAGCCTGAGGATCGACGCAGGACTTTGCTTTGAGTTGCCAGCATGTTCCCCCCCCCCTCTTTTTTTTTTGCGGGACAATTTTTTTTTTTGCGGGACTCGAGTTTGTTTTGCGCGGGGGTCGAGTTTGTTTTGCGCGGAGGTAAAAGTTGCGCGCATCAAAAACTGATTCCCACGATGTCAGTTTTTAGCGCGGACGGTCCGAAAATGCCGAGTTTATTGCGCGGAACAAAGTTTGTTTTGCGCGGGAATAAAAGTGCATTTGGACCGCCATACAAACAACGCGGGGGTGCAGACACGGAATCCGAAGTGATGTGCCCCCAACTCAACAGTGCCCGCTCCTGCGCAACAATGGACAAGCATGCTAGTGGTGCAAGGGCAAGCATGAGGCAAAGCCCCTGTGAATTTAAGCACACAGGAAGCAACAGGTTGTCTCTTGGCAGACTCTTGCTTTGCTGCCTGATTGCATGTGCTGCTGCGCCTCCGAGCGAGTGCTCGACACTCGTCGTCGCGCTTAATAAGTGTGGCAGTCCGTCAACTGGATCCACTACATAGGATCGATGCAGGACTTTGCTTTGAGTTGTCGGCGTGTTGCACTTTTCTTTTTATGGCGGGTCAATTTTTTTTTTTGCGGGACTCGAGTTTGTTTTGCGCGGGGTCGAGTTTGTTTTGCGCGGAGGTAAAAGTTGCGCGCATCAGACACTGACTCTCACGATGTCAGTTTTTAGCGCGGGGAACCGGAAAACACCGAATTTATTGCGCGGAACAAACTTTATTTAGCGCGGGAATAAATGTGCACTTGGACCGCCATAGCCACAATACGAGGGGGAATCCAGAAAAAGATCCTGCCGTGATTGTCTTACAGAACTTCGGAAGCGCTTTTTTCTGAAGTAACTTTTGCAGGAATCAGGCGCCCTATACTGACGAGTACAAGCTCATTAATCTCACTTGTTACCGAAACTGCGACCAGCGACTCGTAGGTTATACATATGTTACAGACATCTCAACAAAGCTGTGATTATGTCCCGTCCCATGCTCGGTGGCTTCCCTTTGGCGAGAAGGATTCCAAGGCAACAGATGCATCGTCAGTGCTCGGCGCTGTCCGACTAGGAGAGAACCAAACGGTCCGGTCGGTGCGACTCGAGCCCTGGAGCGTAGTACTGGTGATAGGGGCGAGTACTTCCTCGCTCATCATCATCTCCCGCGAGACCATGAAGATGATGATCGTGGGGTAGATGCCCTGTACGTTGTTAACACGCAAAACTAGATGCTCAGCAGGGCTCAGATTCTCACGGATATGTTAGGTTGGAACCACTCGAAGCCGAAGTCGGGGCCGTAATAACCGAAGTCCCCAAGCATTAGAAGTATCTGGGATAATTGTGAGCGACGGAATGCAACAGAAAGCATCATCTCCTACCCAAAATATACAGTAGAAGAAACCCGATTCCATTAATAAAATCAATACGCCTTCGACTTTGGTGCTCCCGTGTATGGTGAGGTTGATATATTGTTTAACGTTCTGTCGGTAATACCTGGGTGGTCTGAGAAGAGGCTCGACGCCGTGAGAGGGGTGGGCATACCATAGTTTGTAGCTGATGAGCGCCGTCGCGACGAAATTCGTGACGAGCAGCCCAAAGGTTCCAAGGAAGTTTTTCATCAACGTTGGGTACACAACATGGTGAAATTCGGAATTGAAATTGAACACGAGCAGCGTGATCGACGTGGCTGTTGGAATTCAAGAGACTGTCACAGAGTTTCAAAGTTCGCACGTACCACCTGTTGCGATGAGACACACCGCCAGCCCGGCATGTACGACTCGATTCTCCTGCCAGATGACCCAAGCACGCCAAACGACAATGATATCGCTGAGGAAGTACTGTTGCGATGCATTAGAGTAGGAAGAACGGCAAGATGAGATCTCTAACCGTCAAACGCCGCAGACACGTTTGGGCGATATCCAAGCGCCTCAGTAATACAATAGGATCGTCATACTCGGCGGCCAAAGTCGGTAGTTGGAGGAGGATGAAGCCCAGGTAAAGGCCCAGATGTGCCGTAGCACCGAGGAGCATCGTCAAAGTGATTGCAAGAAGGAGCTGCCGTGCGTGATGCCCTCGCAGGCCCTTTCGTCTGGTAGTAAGTCGATTCAGAGACATGCTTCCTGAGGCACAAAAGACGCACATTAAAGTATACGATGACATGATCCCAATGCACAGGAAGAGCCCTAGGTCGCTGGTGAGCGCTGGCATGCCAGAGACGCAAGGGATCGGGTGCGCACCATAAGATACCGCCGCCGCTGTTAGCTGTAGGAACATTATCTTGAGACCATATATGTTCTGCCCATCGAGCCCAGGCCCAGCATCGCGGACGGACAGCATGAAAGACTCAAGGGCGGTCGCGGTCGCGGTCGGTGCGAACTGCGGAGACCCTCTAATCTATAATATATCACCCACCGTCACTTCGCAGGAATATCTCCATTCGCTATGGTCACCGCCGGTTTCCGGGCTGACTACGAACCTCATCAATTTGAATCCAATGACGGAATATCAGCTGTGCCAGGCTGTGCCGTCACCGTTGTAGCTGTACTTGGCATCCTTCAATATTCTATGGACCTGGTGAAAGGCGGATGTTCTGGCGTTCCTTGACTTGAACATCAGTCGAATGCCGGCGTACTAGCCTTCGGGATAGCCGCTGCGAATCTGCGATGGAGACATCTTGAAGTGAGGTGGGTTGGACCGTTGCTTCTCGGAACCTTTCAGGTCTGAAGAACACGGTTACGACATGTACAGCGTTCAAAGATCTACGGCCCACGGGCCCGCCCCTTGGAGCCCGCGTTCTCAACCTCATAATAATGTGCATAGATCTCGGGTGTAACAAAACTAGAGGGCGGGTACAATCTGGTTTTTTCTGCAATTCATTACCCATGTGCATGAGCAAAGCCACCACTGAGAAAGCCAGATAACCATAAATCTAGCCATAAAAGGCAATTACGTGACTCACGTAAGATCCGGACCATCGGCGTTGAAGCTGAAGGTTGAATAATAAATAACCGTTGAATCCGCAACGAAAGACGAGGTTTGATGTAAAATCGGTGCCATTGAAGGCAGGACAGCGCTCTGGGTGCGGCTCTATATTCTTTCTGAAGTTGTACTAAGTATTTTGACTTTTTTTCGTTTCACCCATATTTATACCTAACCCCATGTACGTTCAACTGTATGTGCCTCAGCCAAGGTCAATGAAAAGATACCGGCGCTCGATGAACTTGAACCCTTCTCAAGAATCTGCTCCCGAAAAGACTTGGCTCAGAAGCATGGCCCATGTTTCGGCTTCCTCCGCACACACCCTGTTCATCATAAGTTCAAGATGCAGTTGAAGTTGGCAGCAGTTCATCTATGATGATTATTATATCCGCTTGCGGAGCAGGACGGGCGTAGCCGGATGTGGTCCCAACTGGGATTCCAGTGGCATTCCACGAGTCCACGACTGATTATCTCATCATCGTATATGTCGGCGGAGGATAAGACTCAGGATATGATACCAAGCCACTTACTGACCCGGAGTTATCCAATTCGTACGCACTGCGACGCACTGTATCTCTATCCTCAGGCAGGATGCCCGAAAATATCCCCGCCGTTTTCTACACCGCCGGTGTTGGCGTCCATAAATACTTGATCCGCCCGAAAGGCTCCAACGCGCATGCCAGTGAGGCCAGGTTAAAAGCCCGGAGTCCGGACTGCTCGGTGCAGTGCGTCAGCAACGCTGAAAACCTGTGGATGCCCGGGGCCGTTCTATCGGTGCCTTTGATAAGCAGGAAAATGGCATGACTGCGAGGGGCAGGTTTGAACTAGAGTTTGTTGGGTAGGCGCTCAGACGAAAGTGCACGAGGGCAAGACCGGAAATGAATTAGAAAATTGCGTGTCATTTTGGAGACGTTGCCCTTTGAAAGCTGAGTTTAGATTCGCCGAACACGGTTTGATAGATCACAGTACCGGGGGTTCGAGGCTGAAATGCCCGCGTGCGCGGGAGCGGAAGTACCGAAACCTTCATATGAGAACGAGAGTGGAGTTAGGTTCCTCGCAGCCAGTTCCGGGCTTGCAGCCGTATAGGTGATGACCGGCCCATAGAAAGCCCAGACTCGGAGAACCGTGGACAACAGCGGCATGTCGTGGCACCTGCGCATCCAAGTATCTCTCAAAACGCGGCGGAGGTCCGACCCCGGAGGAGCCACCTGTCGCTCCTGGGACCTGCATCCTTAGCGCTAGCCCTCCTCCCAATCTCGAGACTTCCGGCTGGTGGCGAGCCCTGCAGAGCACTCACCTTACAGCCTCGGTTCGTTTCTTGTTTTACAAAAGGACGTCCTACTAGAATCCAAAGGGGGAGAGTCAAGCTGGATCGACTCGGAGATGGACTTCATGGACAGGAAAGGACAGGAACGTGCACAACGTGATGCATGATGCATGATGGCTTGATGGCTTGATGAACTTATATTCATTTGATGCGCCGCGCCGCCGTCTTGATGCTAGCCGAAAGATTCAAAGAACTCGCCGACCCCACGGCAATGAATAATACGCAAGAAAAAACTGCTAATTCACCAATGGCATGTCATGCCATGTTCAGCTCGAAAGTTCGCTTATCATTGAACATGCCAACACTTATTCCACGACCGCGACAGACGCAAGATGATAAGGCACTGATATCGCTGGCAGCCTGGTCGCCAGCCTACTTGCCGCTGTCAGTTGGTAACTACGGGCCTGGGTTGTTGAAAGGTTCCCGGGTCTGCCGGTGCTTGCCCAATGATGTTCAGCTTGCGGTTCAATTTTCTTCACCTTTACCAAGGAGACTCACGGGCTTCAGACTCAATGCGAGAGCCTGAGGATCGTGGACACCTTTTGTTTATACTCTCCCCAGTGGCAAACCACGGCACCGTTCCTCGCCACGGTCACATTCTTGTAGTGGTGGCAAAGTCCGGTTCAAAAATCGGTTCGAACCTGAACCGAACCGAACCGGACGCCAGGTTCAGGTTCGAGGTTCAGGAAATCATTCAAAATCACTGAACCTGAACCGCAGGTCCGGTTCAGCGTTCGAGCAGGAGCAAGGTTCTCTTGAACGCTTCCGAACGCGTTCGAACGCTGAACCGGCCCCACTTTTTTCTGCCGAGAAGCGCAAGAGAAGCGTGTCCAAAATACGCCCCGATGTTCCGAACAGAGACCCGAACATCCCCGAGAGTCCAAGTCAGTGATGGGCGCCCGCCGGGAGCCCCCGGCGGTGATTTACCATGTCGCCGCCTGTCTCCGCCACGTATGCAGCGGGTCTCGCTCTTCCTCCTCCTTCAGCGCTTCAGCTTCGGGCTCGGCAACATTCCTCGAGTTTCTATTGACTTTGCTTGTGGCGGACGGCTTCTGGGTGCGTCATCGTTGTCTGAGCAATGACAACTTGGCTGACCTTTCCCAGGCGGCGAATCTGATGCTCGAATCGAGCTCGATGCGGTCGACACCAGGCCAGCTCCTTCACAAGGAAGCTGCAATGAACCGCGGTGAGGCAGCTGCCCTTGCCGTTCTAGTCCGTGCCAAGTCCCATCTCCACTGACGCACGAGTGACAACGGTAAACTGCGCGGTGCGGTCACCTCACCCGTCCCCTCGTCGCAAGCGACGCCGCAGGCAGGGCAGCTCGCCCCCGACGCCGCCTCCATCTCCTGCGTTCGCAAGGACGGGCTGACTCACCGACTCCCCGCCCCATCCGCCCGCTCTCCCGCCCCGCCGAGCGACCCCCGTGCCGCGCACGCAGCGCCGCCCGCGAATCCACGGGCCGCGCGTGCGTGCCTTGCCCACTTCCGACGGAGTTCCTCGCTACCGGATTTTTGCTTGCGCTCCTCGAAACACATACGCCTCTGCCGTCTATTTTGCACCCCCCCACCCAGTCTCCGTATCGCGTGAAGTGGGGCCCGGAGCCTCTCGGGCCTGTGACCGTCTATGATCGGTGAGGTTCGCCTCGCCCAGAGCTAAATGTCAACCCCGCGCCCGCGCAGCCGCCGCAAAAGGATGAAGCGCGTTGAGTGCCGCAGGACGCTCGAGCAGCAGGGCCTGCAGCAGGCGACTGGTGCGTCCATTCAATCTCACCTCTGCGCGGTCTGGTGCTGACGGCCATTTTCAACAGCCGGCCCGCCCACCGTCGACCGCATCGTTCCACGCGGATACGCTGACCGCGTCATACCGCGCGCCCGCGCAGGAAAGCTTGCTGCGAGCGCTTGTTGCTCGCGGCGTCGTTGCCTGCGTCGTGTATGCAGGACAGGACGTGGAGGGCTCTTTGTTTCCATTAAGTTACAGTGTGTTCTTGTCGCGCGATACTAAAAGCATTCGTTTTCCGCCCAAAGTGCGTTCAGTTCAGCGTTCGAACGCCTGTGAACGCTGAACCGAACGTCCCGAACGCTGAACGCCCGTTCAGGTTCAAGGTTCGGCACGTGCCTGAACCGGACGCCAGGTTCAGGTTCAGCGTTCAGGCAAAATTGGCCTGAACCTGAACCGAACCGAACCTTGACACCACTACATGATTCTTGTCTGCCGTCACCGGTACGAGCGAGTAGGTTCTGAGCCTTTGCATGCTGCAGGTCACGGTGCAGCTCACTAAACCATGTTCAACCACATTTGTTTGGCAAAAGGGGTTTCGGGTCCGTGAACAGCGAGTCCGGAATCTGCCTGCCAACAAAAGAGATGAGCCACTCACACAGACTACGCAAGGCTGTTAAATAGATATCGCAGAGCGTCCACAAATCCCGTGTTGAAATTCCAAATGGGTGCTTTCGACTCGACCCCAATGGCATGCCTATTCTGAATCACCAACGGAGGCAAGATTTCAAGTATCCCGAAGACGCTCTTCCAGTCCGCGGGCCGTTATTCGAGGATGTTCTGTTGATACTTGTCTTTGGAGGCTGACTGGTTTTTTTTGGTTCCTCGGAAGACGATCGAGTTGTTTCGGCTTGAGTCCAAGCGAGAGCTCACTTTGCACTTCATATTTCATCCCTGCTCAAGTAAGGAGAGACACACCCTCTTGAACTAGACGGTTTATGTAACAGACGCGGGGTCAGAAACTCGTTGCTCATCTGGTTTGTTGATGGGACGCATGGCTTAGCCGCTGTCCTTTGGGCTTCCACTAATAAAGCACCATTATCAGTAGATATCACCCCACCTCTCAAGCAAGAGGCTCAGTAGCGCTTGGAGCGCACCTGCAAGCCATGTTGGTGTCGAAGAGACATTAACGGCAGGCGTTGCTTGTTCGATTCAGGTCTGAGTCACTTCAAAGTCGACCTGATGTTTTGCTTCCCGTCTCGGACCTACATTAGTACACGGCGTCAGTGGAGAAAACAGTGGACTGGGGATGCATCCGGAACGTGGTGTTTGCGAATTACTGTCGGGATGCCGCCAACGCTGGGAAGGTGGTTAGACTGGAACCTATAGCGATGATGAAAAGGGTAAGATTGAATATGTCGCCGGAGCGTTCGAATCCTTTGGTGGTGCGTACCAGGTTTCGAGTGGATGCGCTTCGGTTAAACGATCTCGCGGACTAGTGCCGTACCAGGCCGTACCTGCGCTAGGATCAAGCGTCCCTGTCAGATATTTTTACAAGTTTGAGTCGGAGTAGCACTTGGTTTCTCGTGGTGCCACTGGAAGTCAAACAACTTTGGAACTTGTACATACTCTGTGATGTTGATGCAGTGCTCCAGGGAATAGTGGCGGGAACAGTTTCTCGGACCACCTTCCGTCCTCTTGTTCCGCTGCGCAATGAATTCGACCGCTCGAGGCCGAGGCCTGTTCCGCGGAAGTAATTCGGACGGACACGTCCGACGGGGCGGACATACCTGATTGAGGTGGCACTTGCATACGCGCAAGAACGCGGTTGTACTGCTGGCTGGGCTACGCCGCGCTGTTATCTGTCGCCAATCTCTCCTCGCTTGCCTTGCTGCTGCAACATGTTGATGATTGCCAGATGATGGAGGTTGAGGTTGGGGAAGAAGATGGCGCGATTTGCTTTGTCAGCGGGAACGCGGCTAGCGGGCCTGGGACACTTCCTTTCCTCCCCCATCCCATCGATTCGATCGAGGCTCGACGGACGCCTGCGGCATGGCCAGCGACCTGCCCAGCCCCCCCAAGGAAGCAGCAAGAATACAATGTGCGCCCCGTCGTTGCCTTGTTTTTCACCCCTTTGACTCACAGTTTTTTTTCGCAGAATCTAGCTAGGCGAATTGTGCGTCTCTGTCGCAGTGTGCATATCAAGGAACCCTGGTCTGACTACTTTGCAGAATAACGGACGGCATGGCGAGCACAAGCACGTCCTGCCCCGCCGACCGCTTCTCTTTCACTGCTTGTCCGCACACCTCTTCTCACGGATTTCACCCCGATTCCAATGCCTGTACCACCACCGCTGAACCTCACGAATATCAAAGCCCACATGAAAGCAGGACCCACGAAAACGAGATATACAATGAAAATCAACCCGAAAAACACCGCAGTAGTGCGGTCTATCCATCACCGCCGCCCACCGCCGACGAGCCGAGGCGGAGTGTGCCCCTGCCCCTGCAAAAGCAGGGGCAGGAGCAGCACGGCGGTACGCGCTTCGGTGGCATCCTAGACTCGCCCGTTGTATTCCTACGCACTGGCCCTGCCCCTGCAACCGGGACGTGGACGTGGACGGGAGCGGCTGCAGTCCCGCTCTCGCCCCCGCCGACGCTTCCCACGCAGACGACTGCGCTGCCGCCCTCGCCCGTCCTATCTCTCCTGGAACCCATCGAGGAAGACGACCTGCAACCGATCGAAGAAGATGAGCTGCAGGACGTCGCAGAGCAGCCACAACCGGAGTCCCAGCTCCTGTCGCCCATCTCGCCCGAGTGGACGACGCATAGCAGCGAGAGCGGCGACGGCGGCGCGCTGGAGGAGGACTGCGTTCTCATGGCGCAGCCAGCCTTCACACGCTATAACCCTTCCTTCGCGCGTCACGCACCTGCCGATGTCCAAGACGACGACGTCCTGCACGGTTGCGGTGTAGCAGAGGACGATGTTGCCAACGCGCTGGGCTTTGAGCGCCCTGCGCTGGCGCCGCTGGACATCCCTAACCCGATGCAGAACCTGGAACACCCTGGGACACACGACGAGGAGAGCGAGCAAGGGAAAAGGGACGACATTTACACCGGTGCGCCACTTGGCTTCTCCGGTGTACAATCGATGGAAGAAGAGAGATACACCGACGCGCCACTGCGCTTCATGTCCTATCGCCCCGCCACAGCAGATATCTCGATCTACCAAGACCGAGGCCTCTTGGGCTTTCCTGGAAAGCAGCTCATCGACGAAACCATGGATGTGTCCCACGAGCTCATGTCGCCATTTTTCTCGTCTCCGTCATCGTCGTCTTCCTCCTCGCCACTCGACGACCTCGACGAGCTCTACAGCGACGATGACACGAAGATGCACGTCGACGAGTGGGACTCGTACGCACCAACGCCACTTCGTTCATTCGCGTCGCTCCCCGCGCCGGAGCTCGACGAGCTCGGCCTCGATACGGATCTGGGACCTGGCTTCGGCGAGTCGCCCTCGCCCTCGCGCTGGTGCGCCTCTCCCCTGCCGGCTTTCACCTCGCACGATGAATGCGACGAGGCATTCCCGATGCCACTCCCGGACGAGCCGCCATCGCCTTATGGCGGCGGCAGCGATTCCTCCATGTCCCAAATTCCGCCACCTTCCCCATCACGGGGGAACGCCCTCCTCCTGGACCTCCCTCCAGCCCCACCTTCCGCCGCGCCCGCGCCATCCCCACTCGACGCGTACAGTGCCGACGAGCTCGCCGCCCGCCTCCCGCCCGGTATTCCCCCTACCGAGCTCGATGCCCTGCTCGCGCTGCGCGCGCGCGCAGCCGACGCCCTCGCCCAGGCCGTCGCGGATGCGGCATCCGGAGCAGGCGCCACGAATGCCGATATGTGTGGCGGCACTCTGGAGTACGAGCTACGTCGGCACGCACCACGCGATGCCGGCGAGCCGCGGCGGCGGCGCAAACGCGCGAAGGAGGTGGGGCGCGAGGTTGAAGCGCTGCTCGGGCTTGTGCTCGGCGTGCTGCCCCCCTGCCCCTCGGCCTCTGCGTCGTCCTCGTCCTCGCGCGCGCCGTCGTCTCCGGGTCCGAGCACGAGCTCTGCCCTTGCGGAGGAGAAGAGAGAGAAGAAGCTGCGCGGCGAAAAGGCCGGGCTAGCAGGGCTTGCGAGCGTACCCGCGCTCGTCGCGCGCATGATCCTCCGCCGGCGCGAGCGCGCCGTGCGCGGGATCGGCGAGAGCCGTGCGCGTGCAGGCAACAGGGGCGCGTTGCTATCACCATGTCCGCTCGATGAGGACGCGGAGCCACCACCGCCGATCGGCGTCGAGGGCTCCCCGCTACCCATGAAACGGCTATCTCCACTAATGGACCTGGACGCGGATTAGACGGCGCGCGCTCGCCCGCCGCCTGTCGCGTCTCCAGCTGCATAACTATCTATGGCTTTGATTCGATCTGATTCCGTGCTCCGTCTGTCTGTCGCCTGTGCTATAATTTCCCGTATATATTTCCGTCTCCTACTCTGCTACTGCCTGCTTCCTCCTCTGCCTCTTGCCTCTTCCCACTGTTTCGTCCATATCTCCATTTCTTCCTATCTCGTTCTGCGATTTCCCATTAGCTAGCGCCCCTCTTGTCTGTCTTGCTCGCATTGCATGTACATACCGCCGCACAAACCACATTGCATACTCACATACATCCCTCCATTCATCCATGGCCGGTCATATTTGCCTCATACTCACGTACATATTGTACTCCGACTCACGCGCTCCCCCAGCCAGCGACCCCTGACGCCCACACCCTCCACCAACCCCGCGACACCCGATGCCGACGCGCCTATCCCCGACGCGCCCCGCCTGTGCCTAGTTGTATTTTTTACATGTTTCTTTTGTTGCTTGCTTAATTCTGATTCATTGTTTTCCGCTGTACACCGAGTGATCAAGTCTTCGTTGGTAACCGCACGCAAAAAAAAAAACTAGGCTCCCCAGTGCCCCGGCCTACAGATCCAAGTTCTCGGATACCGCCTATAAGTACAGGCGTCGGCGGAGCGCTAAGCTTTAGGCTTCC
This sequence comes from Mycena belliarum, assembly GCA_029282135.1. Lineage (NCBI taxonomy): Eukaryota > Fungi > Basidiomycota > Agaricomycetes > Agaricales > Mycenaceae > Mycena > Mycena belliarum. The sequence continues at coordinate 72,829 of JARJCN010000124.1, read as the reverse complement.
TCTAGTCGGTGATTGCTAGTATACGGCCACACAGAGTTTTCAGTCAGTACATGCGCACCCAAAAAAAGTGTACACAAAAGCACCTCCGCGGAAGCTTCATACCAGAACCTCGCTGCTCCTTCCCACAAAGTTCGTAACACAAATTCAAATTTCAGTAAGTACAAGATAACAATACAGCAAGGGCGAAGACATCTAGTTCCGGGGAGAATCGCAGTATGGGGACACGTATACGTGTCCGGTAACAAGGCAGCCCGCATAGGCGGGGCAGGGAAGCAAGGGCGGATGGCTGAGCACCAGCGAGATGCGGGGCAAGCAAGCACGCTTGCTCGGCCGGCATGTGAGTCTGTACGTAGAGGCGCTGCACGCAGCGCGGCGGGGGTATGTATATCGATGAGTGGATATGAGGGACGTGACGTGGGGAGCGAGTGACGATGAGTATGCAGTCGTGCGTGTGGGCGGAAGAATCTAGACCGGTCCTGCGGGGGTGGGGCGATGCGATGATGTCTAGGATGTGTTGAGGCGCGGAGCCGCATTAGAGCGTGTGTGGGCTCCGGCGACGGTGCCCGGCGAGGGCCTCGTGGATGGCACGCCTGTCCGCGCGGCGGGCGCTGCGCTTCTTGCATGCGGGTGGCTCCACAGAGGCGCTGGGGCTCGGGCTGCTGCTGTTGCTGCTGCTTGCGGGGGTAACGACCTTCTTGCGCCCGGCAGCAACAGGCTTGTTGGAGTCGGAGCCGGAGTTCGTGAAGGAGTTCGACGAGCCAGACGACGATGACCCCGAAGACGGCGAGCCGGATGGGCTCGAAGTCGATGCCTTGCCCGTGAATATGTCATTCTGCGCGCCTAGCATCCGCTTTCCATGAGCCCTGTAGACAGACACAAATCATCCTCGTGGAACTTACCGTCAGGGAAACCGCACTTCGCGTTGTACGCAGGGCTCTTGCGGTCGCCCGCCGCGTCGTAGCCGTCGACCTGGATGTTGTTCCCGTCGGCCTGGTTCCAGTAGATCATCTGCTTGGGGCCCTGCGGACGCACGTCAGCGAAACACAAGACGGGAGGCGACGAAGAGGGCACCTTAGTGCACGCGCCGGGATTGTTCTCGCACCACACGGGGGGCTTCGGCGTGCCAACGGGCGTCGTGGACTTGGCGCCCGTGACCTTGCACCGGTAGGGGAGGTGGTACATGTTGGGCTGGCCGCACCTGCAAGCCTTCAGTAAGGAGATTCAGAAGCTAGGGGGAAGGCGACGACGAACCCATTGGGAACCTGCAAATGCACGTCAAAGGATTAGAGCGAGGCAGGGAGCAAAAGGAATGGCCGTACCCAGCCCCACTGAAAAAAGAAAGTCAGTAAGAGCGTGCAAGGAAGGGTACGGAATGAAAGAAAAGAAAAGAAAAGGGTGGACAACGGACGTCTCTTAATTGTGCTGCCACATAGGTAGTAAAGCCAAAAATGCCTCTGGTAGCTCGATATTGGCCGTGACGTCCCACAGGAGTAAAACGGACGATCGGAAACCAAGGGCGAACAGTTTTGAACACGATCGGCGCAGACATGACAGAAACAGAAATTGAAGGGACGCACAGCGCAGATGCATCCGCCCTCGGGGCACGCGGGCATATCGGCAGGGACATCATAGTTGGTGATACGCTTCCATGGGGTGCTATAATGAAGAGACGTAAGCAAATGCGGGCGTACAAGGCAAAATGGGAAATAAGTGGAAGTTGAGGGCGGACGATACGCACTGGTAGCGGACGGTGAAGACCGCGAGGTTGTCCGGTGTGACCTTCTTGATATCGGACTAAGACAGTCACGGTCAGCTTGCTCTGCGTTCCGCGCGAATCGGTAGAGACGGCGCACGGTGTAGGAGATGGCGAAGGCGGTACCGGCGGCACGCGATTGATTTTGCGTGTGCACTGAGAGCATAGCAGGTCAGGCTCCTCGGAGCAATGGGAACACAACGATGACATACTGTTCGGCGAGGTGATACAAGTTTCGACATTCTGGGGATCGAATTTATTAGTTCGGAGTCCCGAGAGGGGAAGAACAGGAGAGGAGGCGACAGGACGCACGTAGTCGTCAGGGTAATTCTTGCCATCGGGCCAGTCCGTCGCAAACTTGCCCTTGAACGAGAAGGAGGTCTCGCCGCGGTTTGACGCGATCTCGACTTGGAAGGAACCGCCAGCAGGGCTACGAGGCGATAATGTCAGAATGTCTATGCGGGTGTGACCTGAGGACGAACAGCTCCATGAAATCGCCATCCGCCGGGGGGAACTCGTCCACATTGTTGTAGTGGTGGACTGGACGCGGAGTCAAAAGCTGTTTTTTCGAGAGAAAAAAAGGGCTACTGACACCACCACTGGTCTTTGCTCAGCTGGTAGAGCGGGTGCACGACGTCGTCGGTGTTGTAGTTGATCGACCCAGTGACGCCCTGCGTGCGACGGTCCATGAGGACAAATTGGAGGTAATTGTGGCCACAACGACGCACACCAAAACCATACATGCCCGGGTGGAACGGCGCGAGATGGGCGCGGGCAAGGGGGGCTATGAGAGCAGCGGCGACGAGTAGGACGAGCATCGGGAGATTAAGGAGAGTGGGTGCCAACGAGGGCGAGAAGGGGAGAAAGATGGAGGAGGGAGGAGGAGATAACTTGATCAACTCGTCAAACCGGTGCTGATACCATAGGCGTGACACCGTTGTGACGCCGCCTACTTGCGCCTATTCAGCGCGGCCCCCCTTGGATCAGCCTTGGATGCTCCATTTGTGCTCCAATGAAAGATAGGGATATCATCGGCCCTCACGCTCCCTAACGCCATTCATTCCCAATGACTGGTGGCCACAAGGTGGCCATGGTTGCAATCTGGGTGTCCAAGCTTGAGGTAGAAAGTGCGAATCTGGCTCGAAAAAGTCCCTTGAATCCGGGCAACTCCTAGTAGCGACTACGAAGCTTCAAGCAAGCTTCAGGCTCCAAGTTCCCCTTGCAACACCCGCGATCTAGATGGCTTCAGTCGACCGCCTGGATGAGCTTGGATGACTGAAGAATGTACCGAATGGGTTCAACGAAGCTCTGCCTCTCTCCGCGACAAGCTCATGGATGGCTGCCAGCAGCTCAAGGCTAGTATCAGAAACCAAGAGCAGAGCCAGGTGCACGATAAAACCCAGCGAGAAAGTCTTCCGAGTCCCGATGGAGCTTGGACAAAGGCAATGCAAGTCTCCGCAAAACGAGCCCACTGCAGCCGCGCATCCGATATTGTGTCGGGTTAATTCAGGTTAGTTGCGACAAGCTGCAAGTGGAAGGGAATTCGAGATGTACACACAAAGACGGTTGATCGGCACCTCCACCAATCACAACGGCAGCGGCTCGGACAAATAATGGGCGCAGTCTCGCCACGCACAGCTGAGAGTTCGGATTTTTCATGATGCACTCAGTTTCGTACGGAGGAACCATCCACCGGATCCGCGGCCGCTGGATGCCCCCTACCAGGTCTGCGGCATCTGATTATATAGCGTGGTGCGGATTTGTAGAACGAAGAAGGACATGTGGGCCATGCAATTGAAAGAAAAGAATGCCCTCGACACCTGCGCAGGCACGAGTTTTCGCTGCCGTAGCCTATTACATTGTACGGTGTTATCCAGCTTTCCAGCTTTCCAGCTTTCCATCAGCAACAGCGCCGCTTGCAACGCGCCCCGCGTGCGTGCGAGGTGCAGCCCAACTAGACTGGCACGATCTAGCCCGGCGCCAAGTCTAAGGCGACCACGGAGGCACCAGCCGCACCGCTCAACTATCCCTGCGCGCCGGCCCCGCCGCGCCCTCCACATCGGGCAGCGTCCTCTTGACCGGCTCCCCGCCCCCAACCGTATCAGGCAGCTCACGCTCCTCGATCGGCAGCGCGGAGAGGAACATCGCCGCCGCCAGGCCCTGTGCGCGCGGGTCATCAGCAAGCATACTGCGACACGGACACGGACGCGCGGCTGACGCACGATCTGGCAGCAGAAGACGGTGTGCAGCGCGCCGAGCCAGCTCGCGGTGGCCTGCTCCTGCAGCGGGGGCGGCAGGGTGCGGATGTACGTCGTGGAGGCGAGGATCTTCGCGATCGTCTGCATGCGCGGGTCAGCTCGGAAGAATCGGGTGCCGGGGACGGGGCTACCTCGTCAGCGTCGGGGCCCGTGATCCGCGCGCGGAGGTTGCGCGCGAGGAGCGTCTGCGTCAGCGCGGCGGAGAGGGACACGCCGAGCACCTGCCCCGTCGTGCGGAACAGGTACGAGACTGCAGGGGCAATCAGCACGCGGGGATGCGCGACGGGAAAGGGGGGCGTACGTCCAGTAGCGAGCGGAATCTCGTCCTGCGGGACACTCGCGATGAGCGCGAGCAGCGTCGTCGTGAGCGTCGCGGCGAACCCGAACCCCTGCACACGGCGCAATTAGGAGGGGCATTCGGAGGTGCGGGTGCGGGCACGGCGCACCGAGGGGATGAGCGTCGCATAGAGCACCCACTCGGGCGTCTCCATGTTCCTGGGCGGCTGTCAGAACGCCAGCGGGGCGGACGGACGGGCGCGGCGCACCAGGAGGAAAGGGCCAGATTCGCCGCGACGACGCCGAGGCACGCGAGCGCCTGCAGCCGCCAGTAGCGGCCCGTCTTGCGCATGTACCACCCCGCGAAGAGCGAGCCGATCGAAACGGCCACCGAGTTCGGGATGAGGTGCGCGCCAGCGTTGGTCGCCGTGCGGAGGCGCGCTGCCGTGAAGTAGAGCGGGGTGTTATATGTGGTGGAGAATGTCAGCACCGCGAGGACGAAGTTGTTCTGGAACGCCGATCAAGCTCCCGGACGACATTTATTTGGAGCCATTACTTACAAGGGCGACGAAGCCGGGGGTTCTCTGCAAACTGTGCTCAGAAAATGGAGCATAATTCAAGAGGATCCTCACCCGCTTTAACATGATTATTGGCATCACAGGCTCAATGGCAAATTTGGATTCGATTGATACAAACACGCAGGCCGAGACGAAGCTGCAGCAAAGGGATGAATAGGTATCAGATCGAGGACGTTGCACCTTACCCGGCAGACAACAACCCCCAGACATGCGCGTCGTCCCACCCATACGCTCCAGTGCTCTTGTAGTTCAGCCCAACGAGGGCCGATAGCAGCGCGAGAATGAGGCTGACGGAGCCAGCATAGTCGACGCGCTTGAGCTTTGCGGAGATGCTGCCGCCGCGCGCGGCAAGGACCACCGCGGGCTCGCGGGTTTTGAGGTGGAGAAGGACAGCCGCGAGGACCAGGAACGGCGACTGGCAGAGAAACGCCGCACGCCAGCCGATCGTGTCCCCGAGCCAGCCCCCCAGCGGCGCCCCGATGGCTCCCCCAAGTCCGAAGAGCAGATTGGTAACTGTCAGAACTTTGAGTCCCGGATTCAGGCTGGCTGTGCCGTGAACACGGACATCCTTGGTACAGTCCCCTGCTCTTGAGGGGCACCGAGTCCGACACTATGACAGACCCGATAACGGTGATTCCGGCGCCCCCGATCCCCGCAAGAGCCCGGAACGCGATAAGCTGGGACCTTGTCCAGTCCGGTTAGTTTCCGCACAGGAGCATCGGGAGGGTGGCGCACATGGTCGTCGCGAACCCGCACAAAGCGGTGCCCCCGCCGAAGACGACGATAGAGAACAAGATACTTGGCCGCCGGCCGACGATATTGGCGAGTCGCCCGTAGATCGGCGTGAAAGCGCACAGCGACAGCAGATAAGAGGTCCCGATCCACGAGCTGAGCTGCATGGACTTCAGGGAGGAGCCAATGGTGCTAATGAGCGTCGCGACGACGGTGGCATCGAGGCTGGAGATGAAGACGGCACTGCGATGTGGACACGATCATCAACGGGCTGCTTCTTGACCGGAACGAGCACACCTCCATATACCCGTCATGAGCAAGGCAAAGTCGAGGCGGCTTGCCTCCTCGGGCGCCTTTGCAACGAGAGGCGTCCGTTCTGTCGCCATTGCGAGCGAAGGTGGAGGGAAGAAAGCGGCGGGCCGATGATGCAATCTAATCTCACACTCACCCGGAACCGCTTGTGTCCCTGGAGCTGCCCATTTCTTCATCGCTGCTGTCTCCTGGGTCCTGTCGTCGAAGTCCGATGTCTGTCAAAAGACGACGCTGCATAGGGCCCAAAAATCATATCCCCAAAGTCTGCTCGTGTTCCCGCTGTAACGAGCTGGAAAGTCGTCCATAACCGCTATTTATCTGGAAGGATCTTTCGGACAAGAGAGCAGGAGGTCTAGGAGGAGCCTCAGTCTCGACCTCGAGCTCAGGAGATCCTACTTTGATCTCTCGACATGCGGCTCCCACTCGAGCATACATGTGCCGGGGAATCCTCAAGCTATCATACGCCTGGATCGAGGCATAGTCTTTATCGACGCGAACGGTTGTGTCCAGAACGGAGTACAGGCTGGTAACTCGTGGTCGCGGTTGACCAACCCAGTCGAGGCTAGCCGCTAGATACTCGAATTAATTGAGGGGTTATTTATTTAATTTACGGGGGCATAACAGAGCATAACAGAAGCGCATCCTGATGCGCTCGATCGACTGTCAATCAGTGGCTGTGTAGAGTCGCCGATAATTTGAAATATTTTTTGAAAAATAGGGGCGGATTTCAAGTTAGGCCAGCTGCCTGGCCAGGCCTGACCGGTGACCGGGTGCTCTTATTTCTCACGCAGCCCGTCCCTAAGCCGGACTAGAAATGGAGATTACTGTATACCGACCCTGTCAGCGAGGTGAGGGCCATAGGTTGAAAAAGAAAAAACGAAAATCTAAGAGTCGATCGAAGAATCTTCTGAAGCCATTGTAGAGTTCTGAGAGCTTTTCGAACCACGAGTTCTCTGCCTCTCTTCGTAGTACTTCAGATCTTCTAGAATCCCTGTATCAGAGAGTCGCACATGGGAGATTCTAAGGAAATTCTAAGGAAATTCTAGAGATCAGGGCCTTACTTTTTCGATATTGTAGATCCCGAAGAAGTAATTATAGCAACAGTTGTAGTAATATTGCAAAGTCCTGTAGATATCTACGTGATAAATAAAGAAGGTTCAACCAAATACAACGAATGACGAGAAAAGACAGTAGTACTAGTTTGTAGCAGGGGTGGCGGTGATGGCAGTGTACGTGTTATGTAGCGCTATGAGTCTAAGCCCAGAACATGAATAAAACTGCAGCCGCTAACGTTCCCGTGGATCCCGTTGCCCAGCGCGAAGATGCCGCACTGCTGGGAGTCGCTGATGCGCTGCGGCTCGAAGTGGCCGCCGCGGCATTCTTTTGCCTGCGAGACGTCAATTAAAGTTCTGGGGAAATGGATGGAGGAGACGGACGAGGCAGTTTTCGTGGGCGGCGGGGTAGAGGACGCGCCGCCGGCGGCTCCGTCAACGGCCGCGCCGACCTTGGCGAGCTTGACGTCCCCTGTATTGCTGGCGGAGTTCTGGTACGCTTTGTTGTCGCCGATGAGCTGCGCGAGGGACGCGACCTGCCACTCTTTCGCCTTCATCATGGGGTAGGCCGCGATGAACGCCTGGACGGACTGGTCGGACGTTTCGTGCTCGAGGATGTTGAGGCCGGGGCTCTTGGGGCCGCCGATCCAGTCGGTCATGGACGCGCTGACAATCTGGCGCGTCGTCCCGTTGGTCGTGAGACTCCAGTCAAGCGTGCTGTCGACAGTCGATCAGTAATCAGATGGGAGATTGAGAAAGGCAGATAGATACTCTTGGTTCCAGATGACCGTTGTCAGCCCGAACACCTGGAGGCGGTTAGAGCGAAGGCGACGAATCTGGCAAGAAATTGTATACCTCCCGGGCGATTGCAGTCGTCCTCACGTCGCTGTCTCCGTAAGGAGGCTGTCATGAACGTCAGAACTTTCGTCCTTCAAGACGAAGGGATATCACACACCCTCCAGAATTTGGGGATACGGCCACCCGTCGAGTTATGAATGATCTCCATTGTCCACCCCAGCTGTCATCCATTGAGACAAGGAGACGCACATAAGGATGTGGACTAACCTCAGCTACAACCTCAAGGTTCGACAGAGTCGTCATGTGCGGATGCGTCCAGGTGTGCACGGCGATATCGTTGCCCTGGTTGAACGCTGCAAGGAACTGTTGCGGGTTGGAGATGAGGTTGCTGCCAATCATGAAGTGGGTGACAGGCTGGTTGTTCTGTTTCAAGAACGCAAGCAAGGCAGGTGTGGCCTTGCATGAATATGAGAACAATGTCGCAGGTGAAGATCAACCGACACACCTCCGTGGGCCCGTCGTCGAAGCTGATGCCAAGGTGGCCATCGGCGACGTCCCAGATATCGCCTTTGATTCGGCACTTGTAGGTCGCCGAGCAAATTTGAGGGCTGAGGGGATCCATGCCTGAACAGGTTCGATCACGCGTGGACTGTTCAAAGAGCGGGACTGACCAGCGGGGTACGCAGGGTTGTCGTCTCCCATAGCCTTTGCGACAGGAATGTCCGGGATGGCTTTGCGAGCGATAGCGGCATCCAAGGCTGATTTCCACGCCTGAGGTATGGCTTGCGGATCGAGTTTCGTAGGAGGACCGGGGGGGTATGCGCTTTGCCACTCTGGAAAGCATCAGTGATACTCCGTGGGGGGGGACATAATAGCGCACCAGTGGACGCGACTGCGGCATAAGTTATCCCATCCGTAGCCTCGCCGCGCTTAAATAGTGAGTGTACTATCGGCAGTTAAACAAACCAATGCGCGCTCTAGGCCGACGGGACGTACCAGGATGGTCGGAGCCATGGTACCAAGTGCTGGGGAGGCGTTTGGCGGCATTGTGAGAGTGGTCGTGACGGCGGTTGTGGTCCGAAGACGCAGTGGATAAAAGCGGGAGGAGGAGGACGGCCAGCACCAGCATGGCTGCGATTAGGGAAAGTGTAATGAACGGACTTGAATCGGACCCAGATTTCACGCGGCTTTATGTATCATTCAGCCGCCGCGTAGGAAAGGCCAAGGATCGTTTGAGTCATGCCATAGATCACATCAGGAACTTGTGTCACTGGCGTTCGAAAAATTCGAAATTTTTAGTGCACATCTGAAGGCTCGAAACCCACCGGATAAACTCAGACCGGGATTGCTGAGGTGGCCGTCTGAAGAAAAGGAAAAAAGTAAGGAATCTCTTCAAGGGACCTCGACTCTCGAGAGAATTGCCAAGAACTTACCATAGCCACCCAACAAGCGACATATCTATCATACCAAGCAAACGGATACCCCGACTTGACCAGGACAGAAAAGCTCCCAGAAGATTCTGAAGAAAGTTATAAACTAAGAAAGGCTCGAGGCTGTACCCTGCAGCACGGAGACTCCGACGTGACACCTACTTCAAGCTTTGCGAGTCAGTCTGCCCTGAAGAGAAAAAGACCGGAAGTAGATCATCCCGCGTCAGCGCCAAGCCTGACCGCTAAAATGCGCGGGCTTGCCTCGCCGTCGCTTGGTTGTAAGGCCGCCGCGCCGTGTTGTTACAAGGTCCAATGGCTCAACATTCATGCGTGAGCGTCGAAGTGGATTCCCAGCCCAATGTAATCGGTTTGCGCGTGAGTGTGATGTTCGACGAGGTTAGAGTCTAAGGTTAATCCTAGGTTTGCATGCATTCACATCAAGCGTCTTCGCGATTAGATGTGGGTTAATTATAATAACGATTCTCCGACGAGTTCCGCCGGCCCGGACACAGCTCTCAAATACTTGTAACTTAGTATTTGTCCTTCAGTTTTTCTGGAGCGCGCTGTGTGAGCTTGCCAGCTCACCTGTTGATATCTCCGCCTCGGCCTCATAAGCCCGCGATCACAAAGGACTGCACGAAAGGCAAAGGACCAACCCGTAGTTAGCCTCTCCTAGACAGATGCTTCCGAGTCAATTGCAACCAAAAAAAAGACCTTCCTCTGCCAGTGGATCGCTTTCTGAAGACTGAACGTACTAAACCAGTATGTTGAAAACCAAGTTGATATACAGTATCCGGACTCCGGAGCGCTGCTGTAGTGTACGCAACATACCCTTGAGCCGGGGTGCGCGGCGTCGCGCAGAGCGTGCCGCCGCAAGCCTGAGGCGGCCGACTGGCACTGTGCGCCAAATACCTAGTCATGAGCCTCAGTGTGGTACACTGGCCGTGCCATGGCCGACTCGGATAGGTGTGATACAGTACACTTCGGGTACTAAGAAAGGCATGGCTGAAAGCATAGTAGACACGAAATCCGAAACGGGAGATCGGACACGAACTGCAAGACAACCCGGCCCCGAAATGGTTGAAAGCAGCAAACTAGCCTGTCAGTCTAAGGATTTTGAGCATCAACAATAAATGAGGCCCGGAGAGCATGGCTTGCAATGACGCCCGGTGCTTTCAACTGAGGTTTCGTCCGGATAAGTATCTCATATGGGCCTCAAAAAGTTCAACTTACATAAGTCATATTCAGGTTCAATTTGTTAAGTAAAGTCTGATACAAATTTGGAGTCTCTAAACTCAGATCTACTGTATGGAGAGCTCTTGGACCTAGTGAGATATTACTCTTGGCTGTTACTCTAGTGTAGGTACCGCATCTATACTAAAACCCAATAAATTCGGCAAGTTTCATGTCAGTCAGCATAGTTCGGGCTCCGCCTCGGGCTTGTGCTGGATTAATCATCCAACAAGAATAGTGCAAGAAAAGATTAAACCACGGCCAATGCTCGGGCTACCATCCCATCGCTCGCTTTGGCCCACTGGAGTCGATGGACTGCCGGACTTTGCCGGCGGCGGCCGCTCCGAACGGACTCGGAGTTTTGATGGCGCTTACTAGTACGTGACATTGACGTGACACGGCCACCTCTGCGCCTTACGGCGCTAACCTTACGCTTCCGCCGACGTCCTGGCTGGTTGGGATTCCTGCTGACTGAGGCTTCAAGCTTCAAGCTTCAATACTGCTTTCCCCGGAACTCCGTGTGCCGTCACTGTTCTGCCGCTCGGATTGCTGAGTAGTCGGCCGCCCCCTGAGCCCCCCTCCGACCGTGACAAGGCTCAAGTTCTTATCCGGGATTCCCAAGGGATTCCACAAAATCTGTCTTCACGAAACCAGCTGGCATTGGGTCCTGTTCTCATGATAATCCTGTGGTATCTGTGGACTCCCGAGCATTCTGACTCACTTGCCTCTAATCCGGGCTGCGACGACGTCCATACGACGGCACCGAGGGCCATAGATAGTTCCCTCCGCCGACGATGCGTATGCATTCTATCGCTGACGTGCACTCGGCTCGGGATGACTTCCGGAGCCTTAGTAGAGGACGAACTCTGTCTTTCAAGACTATAAAGTCTCACAGATCGCAAGCCTTCTTCAGCATAAATCACCAGCATGTCTATCAGAGCCCCTCCCCCGCCACCACCGACCAAACTTGGTTATTACAGGACTCTGTGTCCACTTGCTGGAATCCATGTCTCCCCGCTTCAGCTCGGGGCCATGAGCATCGGTGAGAAGTGGGGCGCGATCGGCCTAGGGGAGATGGACAAGGACTCCAGTTTCAAGTTGCTTGACGCGTACTTTGACAATGGCGGTAACTTCATCGACACGGCGAACAATTAGTGGGTTATCTCCACTGTTCAACGTTCAACCGTCATGTAACTCATTTCTCGCAGCCAGGACGAAACCTCAGAGATGTTCATAGGGGAGTGGGCGGAGAAGCGCAACATTCGCGACCAGCTGGTGATCGCGACAAAGGTGTGTGCGCCGTAGTCATTCTACACATCATCTGAGCCGCGTCGACAGTACACCTCTAACTACAAGGCCCGCCAGCCGGAGTTCGGAAAGCAGGTCAATTACACGGGCAACAACACCAAGTCTATGTACATCAGTGTCGAGGCTAGCCTTAAGAAGTTGCGCACGACGTACATTGATATCCTCTACGTGCACTGGTGGGACTGGGACACAGGCGTCGAAGAAGTCATGAACGGTTTGCACAACCTCGTCGTCCAGGGGAAGGTCTTATATCTTGTAAGTAAGCCAAGTTCAACCGCGAACATCCTTGGCTCACCATTTTCTAGGGCGTTTCGGACACCCCCGCATGGGTGGTCGCACAAGCGAACCAGTACGCGCGCGACCATGGCAAGTCACCCTTCGTTATATACCAGGGCAACTGGAACGTGTTGGAGCGGTCCTTCGAGCGTGAAATCATTCCGATGGCCCGCACACATGGTGGGTGGTTGAATCACCCTCTGGTTGGATTTAAACTTCAGTTCGGAAGGTCTTGCCCTGGCTCCGTGGAACGTCCTCGGCGGCGGCAGGTTCCGCACCGATGCCGAGGAAGAGAGGCGCCGCACCACCGGTGAGAAGGGCCGAATGATCTTCGATCCCAACTGGGAGCGCACTGAGAACGAGAAGAGGATTTCGGACGCGCTCGAGAAGGTCGCGGGCGAGGTTGGCACAAAGAGCATCACTGCAGGTATGTCCTCCCTCGTCCCCCGCTCAATTCTGGACGCTGAGGGCCCCAAGTCGCGATCGCGTACGTGATGCAGAAGGTGCCGTACTGCTTCCCTATCATCGGCGGGCGCAAGATCGAGCACTTGCTCTCCAACATCAAGGCGCTCGACATCTCGCTCACCCCCGAGCAGATCGCATCTTTGGAAAGTGTTGTTCCGTTTGACCCTGGGTTCCCTGTCTCGATGATTGTTTGTTTATTCTGCTGCCCTTCCGATGTCTATTAATCTCGTTCGTTAGGGTGACGGGACAAAGCCGAGCCGGCTCCTGGGATCCGCTGCATGGTTTGACAGGGCGCCCCTCCTCCAACCAATTCGCCCGACGTAGATTTCAAAGCTCAACATCAGCCAATAGCAGTAAAAAGAACAATCGGTCTTTAGCTTGAGTAGTCCTCGTGTACCTACTCGAGAGTTACTTGAACGTGCTCCATGTATACTTGAGGCATTCTATAACAAAATTCAGTGGTCCTAGTCCCCTCAACGGGAAAGCGCCGTGGCCGCTTGCTCCCATTATGCGAGATTGTCAAGTAAAGTCAGCATAGACAAAGAAACGGAGACGGACCGATGGGGCCACATTGCTCTTGGGCAGTTTGCTTAGCTGTGAGGAAATGATTGCCAGCGTCGGAGCACCGGATGTCCATGTGTTCCCGAGAAGGAAGTGATCATGGAAGCCGGTTGAAGCTAAGGAGGCCTTGATCCCCACAATCCGGTATCCAAGCGGCCCAAACCCATTCATTGCCTGTGTTTCAGCTCTTGAGGATGTTGCGTCTCTTCTATCGACTTAATGTTCGCGTTGGCCGTGGAAATCTATATCCTACTGATTTAAACTTGGGTCATAGTCGCACTTGGAGCCTGGAGGCGTTGTCGGCAGCGCGCTTTGAAAAGGGAGCTCGAGATGACAATGACTAAGTACTGAGTCCGTGTCAGAAAAAGCCTAAATAGTCTAAGCCTGCAAGGGCTTGATGCGATTTGCAACCTTGAGGCTTATGAGATGTTGCCGGCCGCCAAGCGACACCTCGTAAGCTAAGTATCTCAAGCCGGCGCACTGGCAGAGCATGAATTCAAAGCTGCTTCAAGCGAGGTACCCGGGACTTGAGGGGGACCTTCAGCGGAGGGAGATATCCAACTTTCAAGTGTTGCGCGCGATGTATTGCCACGTTCAAGTTTTGCCCACGTCGGGGAGTGGTAGCTTGAAATTTTGGAACGAGTGGAGATAACGGATGTTGCGCGTACATATGATATCAGATGATATCACAGACGATTTGTAGGCGGACGCACCTGTACGACAACGGCTATCTTTCTACCGGTGACGACGATCAGCAAAGTCGATGTTGTGGGACCTTGTGGGCTCCAGTATTGGCGGACCGAGGACATGCCGAGAGCGACGGGAAGCCCCGGTTCGAGCACGATACATTGCGGTGGAGGCTGATTTACATATCTACACGCGGTGATGCCGCTTCACTCGAAGTGTGCTTGAAGAGGAAAAACCCGTCCAGGCCGTCCAGTCCGGGATTCCGAAGGGCGCGAGGGGGGGAAATGGGGCACCAGGGGCCACCACCAACCCCGCCGATGCCGTGAATCGCACGACATGAGGAGATTCAGGAGAAGAAGCAGTTATTGAGGCCGCTGGCAGTGTGGTGTGGAGGGGGGCATTTTGGTGGCCATTGAATATGTTTTAAGATGCTTTACTTCAGGTGTCCGTCCAGATACCATATATTTCGGCTGGTGGAGAGCCTCTGTGATTTTTTTGTAGTTTTTCCTACTGGAGATATTGTTGATCCCCTTTTGAGAACAAGGCAAGGGAGGAGAAAGCGCTTTGTCGCAATTGTTCTACGGATGCGGGGACAAATGAGACCTCACGAAGTCCAAGGCTATGGAGCACTTGTTGCCACTGCCCAGTGCCAGTGCGAGGAGGCAGAGATGTTACACGTGACGCGTGTTTGGGATCAAAATCGCTCTTGATCTCCTCCACGACGGACGACCCGTTGGAGCCGTCCCCTTCGACGACGGGGCGCACGATGAGCAGGCGAGAGTCGCGGGTATCGATGGGCGTCCGTCAGAATGACGCTCTGCTCGAATTTGAAACTTGTGCGTTGTTTCCCCATCTCGTTCGCGCATCACACTGACCCGTGGGTGGCTTTGCTAGTCAAGAAGAAATTCCTCCTGGCGAACAAGCATATCACGAAGTGCGTTCCTACTTGCTGTTTGGGAGCTGGGTGCTCCGTTCGCGTACTTCGCCCAACCGGGCTGCTCCGATCTGCCTCTGCCACTGTGCTGCTCTGGTGTAGACAGTCCACCGCTGGGCGAGACTTCATGCCTCGGAGCGGGCTACGCGGATTCGGAAGACCTTGCGCCTATGCAATGCACAGCGCTCACCCCCTGCTTTTTTAGACTAAATTCCACACTGAGCATGAAGATCGAAGAGCTTAACACCGAAATATCCACTCTCTACTCGGAAAACCTCCGGCTACGCGCATCGGAAATTGCTCTTGCGGCGCAGCTCAAGCGCGAACGCGACAAGTCACGAAAAATTATGTCGGACGCTGAGGCCGCGGTGAGTGGGGTGGCATCCGATTTCTATACTCTCTCATACCCCACTTTGGTTTCTTCTCAGGCCCAGGCGCTCACCGCGCATTTTACTCTCCTTCGCCAGACGTTCAACATCCCCGAACACGCCCCGCCCTCGCCCGCGGCGACTCCCCCGCGTCTCTCCCCCCGGAGCAGCGGCACTTCCACGAATAACCCCAATGTCCCCCGCCTCGCGCGAGAGCCGCAGGTGCCAAATATTAACGAGGATGAAGAGCCGGAGGAGACGCAGCACTCGCCACCGCGGAAGAAGAAGAAGGACAAGGAGCGGCGCCTCAGCGCGTCGCGCCTTCCACTCCCTGCGCGCGTGAGCACACCGCCCCCCGCGGTGCCACCAGCAGCACCCGTCATCTCAGCGCCCCTGCCTCCACCCTCCCTCCCCGCCGCGCGCATGGACCTCGCCGCGCTCCAGGCCGGCAAGAAGCAGCGACGACAGAGCGGGCTTCTTCTTGACCTCGCCGTCATCGACCTAGACGCGATCGAGCTCGACGACGGTAACGATCGCGAAGCCGAGCGAAAGGAGAAGGAGCGGGAACGCAAGGAGGAACGGGAACGCCGGCGTCGGTCACGAGACGAGGGCGCTTGCCCTCCCGATGCCACTGCGCCTCCAGCCGTCACGACAGTAAAGCCCAAGTCGAAGCCGAAGCTCAAGGACGTGACGAACGCCGACCGTCCGCCTCCGCTACCGCTGGCCCTCGAATCCCCGGCGCGTGCGTTCCTTGTTGCCGCACCCCCAAGCCCACCGCCGCCCGAACCCAAGCCAGCACCCGTACCCGTTCCGCTGCTCAAGCCCGCACCACCACAAACGCAGTCACAGAAGCCCGTCTCGTCCGGCTCATCCTCTTCTCTCGACGCCGCGGCCTGCGAGCCTTCAGAACCCGGCGCAGAGAGCGAGGCAGGTGGGCGCGAGCGCCGGCAGCGCAAGAGCGTCAACTACGCGGAGCCGAAGCTAAATACGAAGATGCGCAAGCCGGAGCCGCCCGTAGGCAGCGTGCCGGCGTGCGTGCCCATGAAGCGCGCGCGGTTGTCTGCGGCGGCGGCGATCCCGAGTGCGCGCTCGTCGGGGACCGCAGTGCAGCGAAGGCCTTCGCCTCCGCTCGATGCGAAGGCATATGGCTCCGTGCCGCCGGATGACGATGACGACGACGACGACGAGGATGGGGAGGAGAGCGACGTTTGGGCGGACGGGGAGTACGTGCCCGCCTGGGCGACGCATGTGAATGTCGACGGGCGGCGGCGCGGGTTGGGGCTCGGCGGTGGGGGGCGGCGAACGGGCGACCGAGAGGGGGAGTGGGCGAGGGAACGCGAACGAGAGGGGAGGAGACACAGCGCGATCTAATTCTTGGTGGGACGCGCTCTGCTGTAGCGAGATTACGGTCACCCACGACGACACCCACGACGACGCCCACGAACAACTGCACGGGTGCCATGAAATAAAGAAGTATGTAAATAAGTAAGTATTATGCCGGTCACTTTTGTATACTTAAAGGCTCCCGCGCGGGCTGCTTAATTTTGCATGTATGCATCGGGTTTTGGTCTGCCTGTTCCTGCCGCTGCAGTCTTCTCCAATTTTTTTTTGGGAGTGAGGCCTTTATTGTGGCGGCCTGCGGACCTAAGGACGATGCCCTCCTGCCTCTCCCTTCGAATCGTCTCGGCGGCGCGCCGAGATATCGCGCCCGCGCTGATACTTATACATAGTACGAGTCGTCCACGCGGTGGCGGTGCATGATATCTTTCCAAGTTCCTCAGTCCTGACTCACTCGATCATTGACCACCACCGCCCCGTCGTCTTGAACTTCGCATCGCGCGACGAATCGCATTCATCGTGGACTCGAGCCTGACACAGTGCCGTCGTCGTCCGGGGTGTTCGCCAGTGCTACCGGCGTCCCGCTGGCGTTACTCGTCTGAGACGCCCCACTGAGGCGGGACTCCTCTGACTGGGGACGCAGCCTCGTCGTCCTTGATCCTTGTGTGCCCGCGGCTCTGGCTCTGCACTATAATGCGGCCGTACGGCTCAAACATGGCCACCGCTTTGCACACCTGTGCCGTCTCGCGCAGCGTAAGTTTCCACGCTTCAATCTCAGGCTCGCATACCAAGTATACCGTGATTACAGGAACCCTTCCGATTGGCCATACATTTCCATCATCTACCAAAATCCTGCCTAACTGTCTGGTCGCCTGCGTCAGCCGCTTCAAGAGATGACTCGCGAATCTAGGCCGTCATGTTGCTTTGTTATCCTCGGGTGCATCGGGGAACAGCCTGAAGAGAATCCTCTGAATCAACTGAACAGGCAATGTAAGGATATTTTTGCAGGCGGGTGGTCCACCTCGTCAAAGCTACTACGAATTCCTTTGGCCTACTACAAATTCCCTTGGCCGATTGCGCTGCCTCATCTCCGAATAAGCAATCTACAGTCTCCGTGCCGATGCGAGTTCTTGTTTTGACGCGCCTTCCGGGTTCCCACAGCATGGTGACGAGTTTATACGTCGCTTACACTCATTTTTGATCTTCACAGCTCTGGCTTCGGGTCTGCAGCGACCTGCGTCGACCCAAAGACCCCTCAAACGTAGATGCTGATCATGGACATTTCTGTAGAAATTCCGCAGCCGCAGCCGCCACCGGGCACCCTCTGGATCTTTCATTCATCTGAATCGTTCCCACCAGTTCCCACCACTTTGGAGCCCCGGCCTTCGTCAAACCTGTTCATTGGCCGGGTACGGCTTCGGACAGCTTAGCTTAACTGGTGTCCGCTTCTTTGCCACAACCATCGCTGGAATAGCGATAGCATTACGAGGAGCCGGGACATTCCCGACTCCTGGAGGCTGTATCTGAGTAGCCCTGCGCTCCCTCGACTACCTGGACTGGCTCGCGCTGCGCCAACATGAACTCGGCACCGCGCTAACTCTGTTTCAACCGCTATATCCGTCCTCTTATACGTGTTTCTTCTGGGTCGATCTTGAGTGATATCAGATCGCAAATGATGTCTAATTCACATGAAACGGCGCGGATCCCAGCCTTTTTTGGAACGCCTTGGACTGGCCTTCAATACCGAATCACATTACCCCGGTCTTCACGTTCCTGCGAAGGAAGTTGCAAGCTTCCCGTTGAGCTTCACCTATCACTGGCCCAGAAGAACTGGTCGTACAGCCTCCTGAGCCCCCGTCACAACCCGAATGTCTACTCGTATCATTCCACAAAGCTATATCCTCCTGGTACGAATAATGTGAAGATTACTCATTTCGACTTCTGGACTTCCATTTACGCAGCAAGCTTCGGCGCCATCGAACTCCAGCTCTATGTCTTCTGGCGGAGGTGCCCGACGCGATCTAGAATCTCATCCGTCGGACTAATTCTGGGGCCCTGATTGGACTTCGTGAGGAGTGAAGCCCCAAAACAACTGGACTCGTCCATGGATTGCTATTCCGAGAACAGAACTGTTTATATGCCAAGTCGTCCTATCGAACTTCGGCTTTCGAGCGGAGTGTATTATCACTTGACAATGCTGATAACTGAAGGCTTACGATCTTTCGGACACCTACCGATTCCCCAAGAAACGCGCATCGCGCCAATCTGCCGTATGTATTGCAAGCCCAGTTTCTGTTTGGTATCCCGGAGTCCTCGTCAGCTGTACTGTGCTATACATTAAGCGACCTATGTATAGTCAAACTCAACTTCCCGACTTCAACAACGGTACCGATGCCGCTCTTTCTTGACTTGCCTTTTCCCGTTGCAGACTAGTTGCTTCAGTCAATCGGGAGACCCGCATAATGCTGTCCTCTCTTCTCCACTTGAGACTTCGGCGCGCTCTATACTGATCCGGAGCGCTCCGCTATACATGCGCGACAATCACGCGGGGATCTTGATCTAAGCCAGACCGATCAGCTTGAGGCGTCTAAACGATTCAAAAATTGGGATCAAAAATTGGGATTGCGGCAGATATACTCACCTGCGGAACAAGTGAAATCTCTGCTGACGAGGATCCTGACAGCCCCAGGTCCTTTAAAAGGAGGGTGTCATGGAGCAATCCTTCACTTGAACAACCTCCCACTCGATTTAAGCTTCTTCCTTGTACAGGAGTCCTGCCCATTATGTGCCGTTGGCGTCAGTAAGTGCTTCCCACTCACATTTGAGGACAGTCTGTGCTAAAGAGTACGACCAAATAGTGTCCGAAACATCTATCTTCGCTGCGGCCATGCTGAGAATTTGGTGCGTATTTGCAAATATCGACTTCAGCGTTTTCTGACTCCCTTTCCGCTAGCCTCCCGTCGAAGTATGCAGATTCGGATAGCCCAAGAAACGATTAACGTCTCCCAAGGTTCAGTGCGGAAGCACCCACTGTAAATTCAGCCCCAACCATCCCCGCGACTGCGTTCCTCCTGCCTGCACCCGGAACTGTGTCCAATTGTAAACACGTTTTACCAATCTCTCGATAACGGGCATCTGAGCATCTCCCCTTAGCCATCTATTCCCGCAGCACTATAGTACGTCTACACCACTTCGTATTGGCTCCACACTAATCATTGTAAAATTGCCTAGATCCCCACATAGACGGATTCTG
Source organism: Mycena belliarum (assembly GCA_029282135.1). Lineage (NCBI taxonomy): Eukaryota > Fungi > Basidiomycota > Agaricomycetes > Agaricales > Mycenaceae > Mycena > Mycena belliarum. Next base: position 53,217 of record JARJCN010000124.1, on the reverse strand, counting down.
TACGGCATGCACTCGCGCCATGGGTCGCCGCTATTGACCGGACCTGAGACTTGGCATTGTAGATAATAGCTCGCAACAGGAACCGTAGATTCTGTATTCACCGAAATCTGTGTCCCTTCCTAGAATTTATTTTTGTGTTTTCTTCGTTGAGCGCTGAGAGGCTGCATTGAGCTTGTAACCTGGGAGCGACTCGCCGGGACCGGGTCTGACCCTTGTTGAGCTGCGGCATACTAGGTAACTATCTATGATCCAAAGTGTCAACTACGTGGTTCAACCAGGTTCAAGTTCAATCTCCTTTTGGGCTGAAAATCAAGTGCTTTTTCGCTCCGCTCCAAGGGGTTCTGTTGTATGGAACCTGGAAGGGTTTGACGCTTCCCGTCTCGGGTAGCCTCCGGTCCTTTCTCATCTCTTTGTCTTCCGATGATATCTTCACGACCAAACTGTGAATTTAATTGTGTTACAATTGGATCTTGATACTTCATAAAAGAGTGGCCTGGTCTTGCTTGGAATCCCGTGTAATAATCTTGTCTGTTACGTCGCTCTGAGTCGGCTGTCTGAACGGGGATACTATTTTTGCGCATGCGCGCGGGATGAACGTACCGGTGCAATGTGGCGGTGTTTCGGATCAACTGTCAGTGGCAGTGTTCGTTCCGGTCGTTCCGACTCGTGCCAACGCAGTGCAAAGTTGGTGCAATCTGAGCGCACCCTCCCGCCACCGATCTGCGTCTGTTGTATCCGGAGCCTATGGTCTGGTGATCCTCCTGGGCCACCCGCAGTGAAGTCTCCTTGATAGATGCTCAGTACAAGTCAACGCTTCGCCGGGCCAGTGAGCGCTTCAAGTGGGTGGCACCGGTATGCCATTTTCACCGTGCTTTTCGATTCAGGGCTGATAGGATCATGTAGCGATGTCACTTCACCGTTTCAATACATTGGGCTATGCCGTCGGAGAGTTGAAGGTTTCCGACAATAAGTACTTTGCGTGTCAACGGCCCACGGGCGCTTCGAGTCTTCCCCGGGTTTGTTTGCCTCAGGCCCTTGATTCGGTTAGCGCTCCTCGATCCTCCCGTCCCCGATTCTGACTTGCGGTAGCATCTACAGATCCCCAATAAAGGCCGTGACTCGGAAAATAAGGTGTTCTCATCTGAGACCCTGTTCGACGCCAACTATATCTGGCCGGACGATTCTTTTGACTCTATCACTTATAGAGCTCACCATCATTCTTGTAGGCTGCAGTATACTGTGGAAACTGACTGTTCCGATAATTCAAGTATCAATCCCTACACTGCTCGGGACTGGACGGTTTCGAGCTACCAACATACCAACATACCTTTGTCCCTGCTCTAGCTATGGGTCGGCTATCCCCGTACGTCATATCTTTCCGACAGTCTTAGCTACGTACTTGGCCCTGGACAGCCGATTCTGTTTCTTGGCCTCTGCTATTCCTGGAACTTGTTCCTGCTTCTGATATTACTTTGGACACAGAAACCTTGCGGTATCAGATGTCTCTCAGGCTAACGAGTCATCGTGCAAGTTATCTTTCCGGCGGGTGTAACACCCTCACTTTGGAATCCCGCTCTGAATTGATGGTGCGCCGCCCGCGTACCCCGATGATCACGAGCTTCGATGTTCATTATAGCAGTTTTACCCGAGTCAGTTTGGAGTACAGCCGGGCGAGACCGCATGGGCTGACCTGAACCTTCCCCAAAATTAGTGACCCACTGCCAGATCTCTCACACAGAACAGGACCACAGTGGTCCATCGTCCCGCGACCTTATAAAAAAGGCGGCTCAGAGTTCTCCTTCACTCCAGCCTCCCCCTCAACCTCTCAGCCTTCCTGCCTCTTCATATTACTGATCACTATGTGTCGTTGGCGTCAGTAAGTGTCCGCCTACTCGTTGTTGCAAGCCCGCATTCCTACAATTTTTTCGCTAGAGTCCGTCACATTTACCGCCGCTGCGGTCATGCTGAGACCCTCGTGAGTCCGAAACATCTATGTTTATATCTACATTGCATGCTCTCTTACCCATATCATCAGCCTCCCGTTGAAGTATGCTCTGTGTATCACTGTCCCACGTGAGATCTAAACTGACCCAAATCTCAAGATCCAATGTGGATCCACACATTGCAAATTCAGCCCAAACCATCCCCGTGGTTGTGTTCCCCCATCGACGATCGTGCACTCAGACTTGCAGCCAAGTGTGAGTTCTTACCAAGTGTCCCCGAGGGATAGACCTCAATTGACCGGCTTCCTCTACTTAGTCACCTATTTCCCCAGCAATATAGTACGTCCTTCCCAGCCTTTCCTTTTCATGCCCGAGTAGGCTGGCTAATCACGGGATAGCTCTGACCATCGACGGATTCTGTTCCGCTTGCGCCCGCTCTCTGAGTGGTCGTTAACGTGTTGCTACTGGACTGGTTTAGGACTGAATAGATGCTGATAGGAACCGAGTCCTGACTATACAAGTTGTATAGTGATAAACTCCAGATTGTGTGTATCATTGCCTAGCTCAAATTAGATTTCGGTACTCTACAACTGTGAGTCGCTGCTGAATTAGAGCAGTGTATCTCGATCCCACCGGACTTAAATGAATTTGTTTTTGCCAATTAGAAATGAGTTCGAGGTTGATCAGAGGAACGGGCCGGACGGCAGCCATTCGGGCTGCTCGGCTGAACTTGAAAATCCCGATATAGAAGATATTTTGCCGCACCTCAGCGCTCAGTGCGAGAGATCCCAGACAACGGTCCAGGGTTATGCAGCCTACTACTTTCTGCTATCAGTTGGTCCCCGTCGCAGCAAGAACCAATCATTCGCTTCCCGAGAAGTATCCAAAGTCGAAAGCGTAACAGCCACATATGCCAGTTCTTGATCCCATCCATGCAACCAGGATTTATTGATAGATTCATGACGATCAACGAGGATCGCCTATTCCTGGCAGAAATAGAAAGGACGAAATCATCCGGAGTGGGAAGATGTGTTGACGAGGCACGCAATCACCACGAGAATGATGATCATGAGAAATATTGCCTTAGAAAAACAGGTGGACACGCGAGGGTAAGTCAAGATCGCGGCGGGCCAGAGGTCTTATCGTGCTTGGTACGGAATGTTAGGACCGAGATGAGATTATAGCGATATATCATATATGCTATATGCGGTCGCAATAAATCAGCCACTCCGCAGATCCCACCCAGCAGTGAACATAGAGACACTGTTCATGATCGCATGGTAGCAAATCAAATTATCAGGCTACAAAATCGGAAAGTTTACTGTACCGGAGATATGTGCGCTTTCCGTGGCGACCTCAGATACCACCCAGCAGAGAATATCAAGACACTGTTCGCCATTGCATGGTAGCAAATCAAAGTAACAGGCCGCGAAATCCGAAAGTATTGTGTATCGGAGATATGTGCGCTTTCCGTGGCGACAGTTTGGAGATACAGGAGAAGTAGGTGGAGAGTAACAGGCAGCGCGAAGCAAGCCGATTGCGCCGACAGGGACCGGGAGTTTCTGGTACAGCAGGAACAGGACGTCGCCGGCAGGAGGATAAATGTGATACGTTAGCCCACTGTGCAAGGCTGAGGCCACTAAATCGGGTCCTAAGCCCTGCTCAGGAAGACTCGAGACGGCTGGAAGACAAGCTCAAGCAGTGACACGGAACGTACACATCTCTTTTAGGGCAGGTTAGCACCCACCGTGATTAGCTCCCGTGATTAGCTCAGGCTGAAGGAGCAAACTGTAGTTTACATCGAAGTCAGAATAACTGGCCGCCAATGTCGGTGTTCTAGAAACGGGATCTGAGATCTGAGCCCAGAAGCTAAACGAGAGAGCAGCACCACACAATGTGTAAAGTCTCCATGTTCGGAGACAGACCACAGCTGAGAGCGCCCAAGGCAGCAAAAGATATTGGCTGCTTGATTAGCGCCTTTGAGCCCCATGATCCCGTTGCACAGGCGACCACATAGTAGTGTAGGGCAAGTTGCCAGCAAATAATTGGAATATTGACCGGTCTCAGGCCATGACATCGGGTTTGAACGAAGCGCGCCGTTTTGAGCCAGCTGGTTCGATGAAGTCTCAGGTATCCAGAAGAAATCGACGGCATCACAAGATTACCTGCTGATTCGTTTGAAGTCAGAGATCTCGGAAGGTTTGAATCCAGTTGTGCATTACAACAAGCCAGGCACGAGCTCAAGATGTTGTAGCGTCTGTTTTTCAAGAGACTAGTTGTGCATCCCAAAGCGTGATTCAGATCGCATTTGTTATTATAGAGAGCGCTCTTTGTTTTTTTTTGGTCAAAATTTTGATGTTGCGCTGAGTATGGAGTCTACCGTCTGAGATCTCTGGACTCGGAGACCTTCTAGCAACCGAAAGGGAATTTAAGCGGTTTGTTGCTTCCCGAACTCTTCGAAGTAGTTCTTTCGCTATGCCACTGGCGAGCGCCGAGATGGGGAAGGATCACTTGGGTTCCTTAACAGTTAGTAGCGACACGGAACGAGAGTCACATAAAATACATCATTAATTCTTGACTCAGAATCTTGAGTCGAGGCGAGCTCCTCGGACCTCCGCTCGTGTGACGATGTCCCGACTCCGCCCATGTCGTGTTCCACTCCCATCTTCCGAGTGCGCGGAAGTTTGGCGAGATGAGTTGCGCAGACCCGAGGGCAGCGAGCCACCCGGGTGGAAGGACGCGTACCATCTCTACCAAGCTTTGAGTAAGAGCAAAGGACCAGGTGACACCAGTGACTCAGCAAGGAGCGGAGCAAGGCGAAGGTGGCTGTGCTCCGGCAACCTACTGCTATCAACTGCCATCAACTGCTGCCAACGGCTTGACCCTGGCTACAGGCCTACCATACCGTTCATGCCTCGCGTCGGTGCTTCGGAATCAAGCAGAAATGTAAGTTCCTGATGATTAGGGTGCTAGCTTTACGTTCTAAGTTACTAGGCGACTTCGTGAACGAATCGTGATTGTCCTCGCAAGACGCTCGTCGCTGGCAGTGCAGTGTCAGCCGCTGCACTTGTACCTCCGACGTCTTCAAGCGCTTTGGCCGCGTAACCGATGATTTAGGCGGCACGAACCCATTCCCTTCTGCAGCGTACCTAATCCCGGGATCTAGGGTGCGATGGATGCGGATATGAGCGCGGATGTGCTCCAGCTCGCTTTGAAACCACCGGTCCTGGGTCGCTACCACGGATGCCGCTACTCCGGAAGGAGTAGAAGACAGGGGGAAACTGGGCCACAAATCTACTGGAAGTACCCTCCAGGTTTTTCAGGCGCCCTTGTTAACACAATTGATGGCCTTGGTTGTCGTCACCTTCGCACCAGGGCGACGAATCAAGAACAATCTCCTAGATGCACTGTAACTCTGGTAGGCCTGTAAGATGCGGTACGTAGCAAGACGCTAGCGACGGTCCGGTCCTACCTACACAAGCCGCACATTATTCTTAGAAGGCGCGCGGTTCCAAAGGTGTGCAATTTTTTCGCCTCCCCGCATCGCCGCATGCCAACTTTGCCTCATAGAGAGTGAATCGAGTCCTCCGATTCGCAGGGCTTATACTCACAGTTCGGGATCTACGAGCAAGCGTCTTTTTCCAAACTTGGATAGCCATCGCCAGTCTTGATCCGTTTGTTTTGACCCATACTGACTGTCCGCAATCATAGGGAAATATAACTTATTGTGGGGAACGCGATACAGGAACTGGCCTAATCTAGAGTGCTTGCGAGGTATTATCTACAATGTATCCACAACACGATTCACTAAGTCCTCGGATCTAATAGCGACGGCCTCCCGTAGCGTGCGTGCAAGCCGAACAGAATCCATCGACATTCGGAGCTGCTCAACTGGTCATCAGGGACGTAGAGGGATATCTTGAGGACGTACTGTATTGCTCTGGAAACAGATGACTGTGGAATATAATCAGCGACGGCCGCACCCCAGAGATTCAGTGCTTACTATTGGTTGCAAGTCCGACTGCAGGATGGGGGAACACAACTACGGGGATGGTTTGGACTGAATTTGCAGTTCGAGCTACCGCAGTGGATCTATCAGAGTTGGAAAATCAGCAAGTGCCAGTCGTTTGGGATATGCGAGACAAAGACATACTTCGACGGGGGGCTGAGGGGAAGAGATCAGAAAGTCACCGTCATGATTCAGAAATTCACTCACGAGGTTCTCAGCGTGGCCGCATCGACGGTAGACGTTTCGTACACTGTTTATAACTTGGTGAGGCGGTTTGGTCTCACTTCTAGACCTGCACGTACTGACGCCAACGGCACATAGTGAGGTCTGGGAATGGGTTGAAGTCGGATGAGGGGTGAGGTGAAGGAGGATTCTTCGCTGGCACCCTTTTTATATGGACATGGTGGCTATTATGATCCTGCGTTGTGTGAAATATTAGGCAGTGATTACGGTGAATGGGAACGAAGGCGGTAGCTGACGCAGCCGTAGCTAAATCGAATGCCCAGGGACCTTTGATCAACCTCTGATGGTGTTCGCGATTCAGCCCAGCCCGCCCGATGAGCCGGACTGGCAGACTCGCAGGCCCTTAGGGTCTGGTGAGCTCAGATCACTGACAAGCTTCATGAGGAGAGAATTACTCGTATGTGTTTGAGAAATCATCAACGCACAAGATTACCGTGTGGACGGTGCATGAGGAAGTTATGGATGCCAAAACAAATGAGTCGGAATGACCAACTGAGCTCGGTTACCCACTTATGCTCTAGTTCACAGGATGATAATTAGAGTGGAGGGCGCAGATTTGATCCGTTCATTTTACCCGAGGAAAGACAAAATCCCTTGCTGCATAACTGCTAGCTGAACCTACGTGAGCTTGCGAACGGCTAGGGTAAGTGTAAGATAAGGAAAGAGACCGACGAGATTCTGAGACTCGGAGTTAATGGGGTCACGTGCCGTGTAGTTACATCCGAGTCCGTGCGCGGCGAAAGCTTCCTGTCCGCCGCGTCAGTCTCGATAATCTCGTTCGTTGTCTCCCTGCTCGATTCTCGGGTTTTTCGACATGTCTCTGCTTCCCAATGCTGGGATTATGGGACCTATTCCTGACGTCTTTGATTTCGATGCAAGAATGGCCGTGGGACCAGCAAAAGACCCCACTGGCCGTACCCTGCGCTTCCGGAATGCACACAACCTGGCGGCGGAACGATTCAACGAGATCAGTATCGATGCTACTCTCAACTGCCGCGACGACAGGGCCAATTTCCCTGATGTCGGACCACAACTTAAGGTTTTTTATGGGTACCTTCAGGACGACATAACGGACATGGTGCTCAGTGAACAGTACTGCAGCGACGTCGGCCCACTGCCTGCTTTCATCCGCCAGCAGGTCGACCGCGCCAGGCGCAAGAGAACGGAGCGGGCAGACACTGAAAAGACAGACAAGGATAAGGCAAAGGGCCGCCTACCACTTAGCGGCGCAATGGTGCTCTCGAAACCAGTTTTCCGCGTGGCAGGCCAGCGTCCCGAGGTTGTCATACCAGACATAATGCTCCAGTCCATCCTGCTCAAACTCTACGTTCCTCTGCACTGGTTCACGGACGACCGATTGCGCATCATTCAGTTTTGTTTGCACGAAGTCCCTACTAAACTCATTCGTCCAGAACCCACCGATGATCACCCCAGTCCCGACAAGGTCCTGGTTTTTGACATGCAGAAGATGATGCCGATGTCCGCGTGGGGCTCGGACGAAGCTTCGTCGTGCATGTCCCCTCTCAAGTGGCAGCAATGCTCCACAAACTTCGAGGCAGCGTTGACCATCCTCTCAGAGAAGGTGCCCGTCGGAGACCCCAATAAGCTCACCTTCGCATCAGAATATCGAGGCCATCGTCTTTTCTTCGTCAATTATGAGAAGTTTGAAGAAAACTTCCCGGACTGGTACGGGTTTGAGCGGGAGGCGCGCCACGCAATCCTTCGGGGCGTAGCCTTCAGCAGTGATTATTATGCCCGACAGGTGGACGGCTTACTCCATGCAAAGCAGGCTTTGATGCTCTACACGTCCCTCGACTCCCCCAGCAAGAAACGAGGCTGGGAGCGAGATTCCGAGGCACGTCCTTTCAAAGCGCCGAGGCAGTCAAATGACTCGCCCTCATCCTTTCGCCGTGATGGGTCCCCTTCGCGAGGGGACTCTTCTTCCTTTCGGAATAACAGCGGCACCACAAGAGCACCCTCATGCATCATCTGCGAGGGCCCCCACAGGCTCAAAAGTCACCCGTCGGCAACCACTTCCTTCGCAGACGGTGCTCTTTGCTTCTCACAAACGCGAAACGGGGAACTTTGGACAGCCAAACCGTTCAAGGGACCTGACACCAAGCGGATCTGTGTCGACTACAACCTCCCGCAAAGCTGCCGTCGGAACCACGACGCGCTCCACGTCTGTAGCTTCTGCGGAGGGGGACATGCAGCCTTGCCCCGCAACACACAGTGCTCCAGACCCGGGCGCTGATCCCTCGACGGAAGTAAGTGTACATACAACTCCGCACATAGTCCACCCACTCGATCTTCCACCCCATCCTCGACTACAGTATACCGACTTTACTTCCCTAATACACCATCGTCCTCGACCCAGTTTGGCGCGCCCAGAGGACACCGAGATTTACGAGCGCGTTGTACATCCTTACAGCGCTCCGGCCTTCTCCAACTTACTTGGCAAGTACAATCTGGCCGACCGTTACCCTCTCTTGGTGTCAAACCTCAATGCGGGCTTCCCACTGGGTGATCTACCCCCCCTCACCAGAACAGTCATCATTAGCAATCACCCGTCCGTGGAAGAAAACCTTGGGGCGGTCCAGGATTATATCGATACGGAGCTGGCAACCAAGCGCATGTCCGGTCCGTTCTCCCGCTCTACCACGGAACGTATCCTTCGAGGACCTTTCTACTGCTCCCCGTTCATCGTCGCCTCGCAGTACCAAGGCCCGGACACGCCACCTAAGCTGCGCGTCTGTCGGAATCTCTCCAAGGGTGATGTGAAGACGGACTTGGGCTCCGTCAACAGTTTCATTTCGAAGGAGGACTTTCCCACTCGTTTTGACATGGCACATCGTGTTGCTGAGGCGGTGAGTCTATTTCCGTTCTATACGGGGCCGACGCAGCTTTGCGGGCCCCGAGCTTTGCTCCGCGCCGACGCAACGTTGCGGGCTGAAACATTCCATGCCGACGCAGCTTTGCGGGCATCCTTCCTTCTCATGCCGACGCAGCTTTGCGGGCATTTTCCCTTTGGGGCCGACGCAGTTTGCGGGCTTCCCACACGTCGACACAGCTCTGCGGTCATACACGGGGCCGTCGCAACGAACATGTGCTTTGCCTCGGACCTCGGCTGATGCTATCATACAGATCGCGCTCGCTCCCGAAGGCACACAGGCCTGCGCGTTCGACATTAAGGCTTTCCACCGAACATGCCCGGTCCACCCAGACCACAAACCCTACCTCGTCGTGAGCGTCAAGAACGAGTTCTTCATCGACCACAACCATCCATTTGGCGCACGTTCAGCCAGTAGCAACGCGGGGCAGATTGCCAATGCGGCAGTGGACATATGGGAAGCTGCAGGTGAGCGGTCGCTATCCGCTTATAAGTATGAGGACGATATTAGCACCCTGCGTTTCCCCGTCGCCGCAGGTGCCTTCAGCGATGGCATCTACCGTTATCGGCATGATCGAGACAGCTGCATGCAGCTCATCGGGGTACTGAATATCCCATGGCATCCGGTAAAAACCGGCCTCCGATTTGCATTCACTATGGTTTTTATTGGTTTCTTCTGGGACCTAACGTTGCGACAAGTATCCCTCCCAGAAGGAAAACGGGTGAAGTTCCTCGGGCGGGTAGTCAACATGCTTCAAGACATCGAGGCAGGTAATCTCCTGACCCTAAACGACATCCAGAAGATACACGGCTCCCTTGTCCACGTCTGTTTCATCTACGACAAAGGCAGCTCCCACCTCCCCGCTATCTCAAATTTCATGTCCCACTACGGCGGGAACGAGTTCCGTCGCCACCGCGCTTCGAATTCCCTGATAACCACATTAAATTGGTGGCAACAACAGCTGGCCGTGCCGGGTGTCTTCCGCCAACTCCGCCCTCTCGGCCTGCTGCAGGATTTGCATATCTTCGTGGACGCCTCCACTTCGTGGGGCATCGGCATCATCATTGGTGAAACTTGGGCCGCCTTCCCGCTCTTGGAGAACTGGAAGGTAGCAGGCATTGACATCTGCTGGCTCGAAGCGATAGCGCTCGAGTTGCTGGTCTATTTTTTGGTGCAGCGCAGGATTACTAATGCCCGTTTACTCATCCACTCGGACAATAACGGGGCGATTGGTGCTCACTCCAAAGGCCGTAGTCCCAACATCGCCATTAATCTCTGTGTTCGCCGCACTTTTGCGGTGCTTGCAGAGTATCTCATTGTCCCCCAATTCAGATACATCGAATCGGCGCTGAACCCATCAGACCCCATCTCGCGCGGAGAGCCAGGTCCCCTTTCTTACGAACAGCTTAGACGCACGTTCGAGCTCCCTTATGAGCTTTCACTCGCCATCCGTGACGCCGATGGATAGAATTGACATCTGGCCGGGCTCTCGTGAGCCCGATGAGGCTGACTTCAGTACCTTCGTCTGGGAAGGTGCCTCTCCGCGGCAGTCGACCTCTAAACCACCCGACACAACCACCAGATCTCCTTCCTCAAGTCCCTTTCCCCAACAGTTCATTTGGCATTCGCAGGCAGAGCCGCAGACGCCACCGTCAACTCTCGTTACACCACATAATCCATCTCATAATCATTTCATTGATACCAATGCACTATTTTACCAGTCGCAAGGGACCACCGGACCCCGTCCACATTCAAGTCTGCCCGGAATATCATCCCTCCTTCCCGCTACCTCATCACAATTAGCCATGATGGATGTCCGTCATGCCGCCTCCCTATCCTTGCCCACTACGAATCCTCGCCGCCCCTCGAAAGAGAACGAGATTGCGGCAAGCCCCTTTCGTCCACATGTTGCCGCCACACAGCGGCTCCTCTTTTGGACTACCCCACACTCTCTGTTAGCACAGGACAGACGTGATCGGGAAATATCTCGCCGTTTGCAGACACTCATGTTCCAAGATTTGCTATCATCCTCTACTGAGGACACTCGTTCGGCGTACGGCGCAGGCCTATTGCGCTTCAATCAGTTCTGTAACAAGGAGGAGATTCCAGAAAGTCGCCGTATGCCGGCCTCCGATATTCTCCTTGGGGCATTCATTTCCGAGTATAGCGGGGCCCGTTCGGGCAGTGCAATCCGTAACTGGCTCAGTGGGCTACATCTTTGGCACATATATAACGACGCCGACTGGCACGGGAAGGAAGGGTGGCTTCCGAACATATTGAAGGCAGCCGAGAAAAAAGGTGCTGCTTTCAAACGACTTCCGCGTGGTCCGATCACAATCCAGCACCTCCGTGCTCTGCGGGCTCACCTTGACCTGGATGTCCCGCTACATGCTGCGATATGGGCCGCTGCGCTCGCCGCCTTTTGGGGATGCCGTCGATTGGGAGAACTGTTGATCAAGTCGGTCACAAAGTTCTCCGTCGAGCACGACGTTACTCGCTCTACTCGCATATCTCGTTCAATGGTGAACACCTTTTTTCATTTGCTTTACTTCATCTTTCTGAGATTGCCACATGCAGACAGCGAATCGGGTTGTCTTGAGTTTCCATTTACCATGGACGAAGACTACAGGAATACGGGGCGGCGAAGCCATTCTCACCGCCACAGGGGATGACTTATGTCCAGTCTCTGCATTTGACAACCATCTGCGTGTAAACCACTCCCCTGACCACGACACACCTATGTTCGCATTCCGTGACAGATCGTCCTGGCAGCCACTGATCAAACAATCTTTTCTTGATTTCTCTGACAAGATCTACAAAGCGGCCGCTCTTGAGAACGTCTTTGGTCATAGTTACCGTATCGGTGGCTCCCTCAAGCTTCTATTAGATGGAGTAGCGCCGGAGATAGTGATGAAAGTCGGTGGATGGTCCTCATTATGTTTTCTGATATATTGGAGACGCTTGGAGCAGGTCATTCCTCTGGCAATCACACGGGCGTGGGATGCCCAACTACGCTCCTTTGCTTCCCGCAACGGTCTCCAACACGACGCCACAGCTATAAATCTTCAATCTTAAAATACTTACATCAATAATCTCATTTCACTCCGCCTAGCTCGTGTGCGGTGCAGTTCCATTTCGACTCGTCCCTGCAGCGAGCTTTGCTCTTGGAGCTATGCTCCGTGTGGTATGCTTGGTCTCGTCTGCTTTTCACGCAGACCACCGTTAGTATACTTGGTGTACTGGTATTGACGGTCGCCATCCAGAATGGCACTTGCCTTTCAAGTGACTCCCGAGCACCCTGAGTCTCGGCCCTCTTCTGGCCCAGCCGCAAAGCGGCCCGTCAATTCCATTGACAAAACACTCAGATCAATTATATGATCTGTTTATTACTGATTGTTACTACAGTCAACTACTGAGACTTTGACGAAGTTATCCTATCTTCCTAGCACGCAAGAAGATGCGACAGCTTACCTTATCGGCGGGGCCTCGTACCCGAAAGGGGATACCGGCGCTGATCAAACGTCGCGTGCGACACAGCTTTGTCAGCGTATTCGTTGTCCTTTTCCAGCCATGGCCAAGCCTTCAAGCAAGGCTGGCGGACAAGGCAAGCGACCCAAACGGTTTCTAGACCAAAGCGTACATCCAGATAACAGCTCCGCGGCTTATGCTAACCTATATTGACCATAGACTGCCCGTGGACTTGCCGAGTCAATCGGTGACATTCACGAGAAAAAATCGCAGATAAAGGTCGAAAAACATCAGACTGCACAGGTTTGTGTCGCTCCAACCACGCGACACGATATTCAATTGCTCTTCTATCCACTAGCTCGGCCAATCCCGCCCGGAACGATCACCCCGCATATCGGAATCAAAGGCTAAACTAGTGATCATCCGTTCTGTTCAGGTCGTCTATGCCAACTGAAATGGGTTCGTAGAAAGAGGCGAAAGCGTTGCTTGCTGCCCAAAGAGCCGAGGCTAAGAAGGCGCGGAATAAACGCCGCAAGGACTTGAAGCAGCCCTCTTCAGCGCCCGATGGAGCTCTGCCCGCAGCGCCACCAGCGCCCAAGAGAGTCTCCTTTGCATGATGCCTCACTGTAGGATCTTCTACTAATAATCACAGCCCTTACCGTTTCAAAGACAAGGACTCCAAGTTACATTGATCATCGGCATCTGACCAGACCTCAGCGATTGCACCGCCAGATTGTTGTCGAATCGTGTTGGTTGGCGCGAGAAAGTGATCATGCGTATGGGTTTCTGGCGATGGAGGAGGTCCTTCCAGCCCAGCAACGCAGTAGCAAAGCACCATCCATGCAGTCCGTTGGGTCTCATCTCACCCTCGGGTCGGCCTGATTCATATCCTGGAATACATCGATCGTGTCAGTTCTTCGAACACCAGCTGAAACCGTGCTCGTGGAACAGAACAAGCCTTGTGTCTATTCAGCCTCCCCGTCCTGAGATTCCGTGAGTCGCCGTGATTTCCATGATCTCCGCCATACGTTCCATTTTGGACTCACGCGCTTTCCATAATGACGCGGGAGGGATATGGGCATCGACGGCATTCAAATCTTTCATTAGATGCGGCGCTTGTCGGTCTGTCACAGCTCGTCTTGCATCCCGCGGGCCGCGTCATGATCGGCTCATGGCCGATATTCATTGTAGGCACCTTTCTCCTTTCGAATGACGTGAATTCAACTGCTTCGCCTTGAACGGGAAACTAGGAGGTTGTTTCGACCGCCACATAGCGCTTCAAATCATCAGAGATTTTTTATTGGCCCAGTATCTTGAGAATATCTGTCCAAGGCATGTTCACCGCCGCCGCATCAAAGCCTCAGAATCTCCACATGGAGTAGAAAGCGATGAAACCTCCAGATCCTTTACAAACGATCTGGAAAGACCAATGAACACAGGAAACAGACACTTGAGCTTCGTCTTAGCTGTTAGGCCACTCGAATTATGTAAAAATGGTTGCCATTTTTCTTACTAGTTCTGCAAGTAACTCTATACATACATTCATCTCCAAACTAAACGAGAAACACAATCCAATAACGGAAATGCTGGAATTCGAGATGACAAAGACGGAGGCCAGGTGAGACGAAGCCAGTCATCGGATATAGGTATGAGCAGCGAATGATGTAGTAGTCCGACTAACTCAGTGGTTATCCGTCTCTCAAGGTGTTCATTCCTCGGCGATCATGAGAACGATCCCATGATAGAAGTCCTGCGGATACCGGAACAAATTTAAAAGGCTTTTCTCAACTTAAGTTTGAGTACCCCACTCGACATCCGAATATGTACTTGATAGATGATGGTGCCACATGGGCGCCAAGCGGCCTACGCGCACTCAAATGGAACTTGGATTTGACTGTAGAATTAAAAAAATGCCTGTTGTGCCGAGTCAGTGAAAACGTGCCGCAGAATTAATAATTCACATGCCACAGCATTGGGTGGGCTAGCTGCGCCACCGATTCTATCAGCCACCGTAAGTCCTTCGTAATCTCGCATGAGAAGAGTTGGCTTACATATTGAGTGGCCAGGAAGAGAAGAAGAAACTGTAGCGCTGGTATTCCGCACAAACTTCGGAGAGCTTCTCGAGATCGAAGAATTCACCTATATCTTTCTGAGCGCTTCGAGAACCTATCAATGCGAAAGATATTACCGATCGGCATGCCCCACAGCCTACGTGAGATTAGCGGCTGTTTGAGCCAGGATAAGTGAACAAGCACGTACGCTAGTATTGTCTACATTCCCGAAATTATCAGAAGAAAAGTAAACAAAGAGTGAAGCATGCCTGATGCAAGTGGGGAACTCCTGGTGGCGGTGGCCAGCGCTGAGAAAAGGTTGAGCCTGAGCACCCTTCTCGAATAATCAGAAGTGAAGCACCTCTAATGCAGGCTGGTCTGAGGCGACAGCCGCAAAATGATTATTCCTACAAACAGTCGGCCGCATATCCAGACGAGATAAATGCTGAAGCGCACCAAAGGAACCGTTTCATTTCTTCTGATTGCTCTATGCCTGCACTGTTAACATGTAAGAGTCGCGAAGCATGAAAAACCCCAATGTTCACTCACAACTTCTCTGGCTTTCCTCTCAAAGCATCTCTTGCTTCCTGTGTACTTTCATAATACTTCTTGATGAATCCGACGCGCAAGATTAGAATGTCGCCTCGCCGGAACTCCACTCCTTGCGCCTTAGCACACCCTTCGATCTGATCGACGGTAATAGGGTGTGTGGTCCAGGGATTATATGGAAGGACACCGTCCTGGGAGAGGAAATTGACCAAGTCAAGAAATACACCGCGGCCGCATATACCGTGGTTAGCCCAATCTATATTCATAGCCTGGATTTAGATCTGCGAGGCGCCAAAATGATGCTCATACTCTGAATTCCGATTCTCGAAAGAACCGGGTCGATATGACGAGGATCCGCTATGTACTGATGGCCTTCGGGAAGTGTCGAGGCGGGCGTACTTTGAGGCCGAATCGATATGAGCGATGTTGGCCCCTCGAGATAACACGCAACTTGTTGTAGAACATCTCGTGTTCCAAGACCGAGAAATGACGCAGACCGTCCCATTGGGTTCCTGATTGAGTGTTCTAATAAAGATGAAGAATCGATGTTGAGCTGGATACACTGTACACGTACGATGTGGATTTCGTCGTCACGGGAGTACCTCCTCCCCTCTTTCTGCTTCTGAATCAAATTGATTTCTGGGGGGAGGCGGCCGAAAACCGGCTGGTAGACCATGATTATTTTGTAGAGGCATAAAGGTAAACCGCCCACCTTGTCCGGGAAATTCAAGGGCCTTCGTGATGCGTAAGACTGAACCAACCTCTGCAAGTGCCCTGCAACACTCACCAGTTCAGCGAAACAGTTCGTCCTGTTCTTTATGGGAGATGGATCAAAGAACTTGCACTTCAAGACGCAGTCCACAAACTGAATCTCCTCTGCAGCAGTCTGCTTGACGAGGGTATCTGTCAACAGATTAACCGTCCCCAGCTGATCCTGTTCGCCCCAAACGCCCCAAGCGCATCCTGGAAAGTTCTTGAAGGGCGGGAGCTCGTCGTAGTTCGGTAGCGTCGCCGTCGTCCAGTCGGGCATGTTGCTTATGAACGTGGAGAGCAAGGACGGATAGCCGACGGAAGATTGTGTCAGGGGTTCTACGTCTCCGGCCCGTGTCAGCCCGGGCGGCACTCCCGGCAACCGATATAGCCGGAAGTTGGAAACAGAAAATCGGCAAAAAAAAAAGGTTAAGTATGTCAGTCGCGCCCAAGTTGAAGCTGAAGTTGTGTCTTGAGTTTCCATTCCTTCGCAAAAACTAAAACTAGAATTTCCTGGCATATAACGAGGCGCCCGTTTTACGTTCTAGGCAGTGCCACCGCGAACTTGAATTTGGTTTTACAAAGGTACAGCGGCATAGACAGACTTGAGTGTTTTTTGACGCTCACTCATGCACGGGCTATTGTTCGCGATCACTGTACATTTATATAGGCATAACGCATGTCCGCACAGGTATTCTTCCTTCGCGTTCGCGTGTTTTGAAGTAAGCACCGCGATCAGAAATAAGCCTAAAGAAATGAACCGATGCGTCATATTGGAATACGAATGGAAAGGCGGGAGGTACCGCTGCGTTGGGTGGGCTAGCACAACCCCCGATTCTGTTGTCCGCCCCGTTAGGCCATATTCTCAAACGATCGGAAGTCACATACATGTTGAGTGGCCAGGAAGAGAAGAAGAACGTGTAGCGGCCGGTCTCAGCACACGCTTGCGAGAGTACCTCAACATCAAAAAATTCGCCTGGAAAAGTGACAGTGAGATGGGTGATTCAAGACTAAATAAGACCCACCGATAGGCATCCCCCATAAACTTCGTGGGACCTGATGAATCTCATGTGGACAATAGGACATTCCTACGCACCCTAGGAGAGTCTGAAGCGGTCAGGTACGTCAGTGAGAGCCGTTGAGATATAACACCGGTCTGTTACCTGGTGCATATGAGGCGTCCCTTCCGGAACTGGCCAACACTACTTGAGCTGCGTCAGTTGTATTTCCAGGGCTGCCACAATGACTGCACCTCAAGGGAGGGTTGATCGGAGGCAATGGCAGCAAAGTGATTATTCCTGCGGAAATCTAATCTGGTCTCCAAACAGGGGGATGCCGCAACGTACCAGAGGAAGCGCTTCATATCCTCAGACTGTTCGATGCCCGCGCTGTTCGTATCGTATCAGATCCGAAATACATCAGTCGCATACTGCGCCGAATAGAACAGAACTTACAAGGTCTCTGACCTGAGTTGCAACGCGTCCCGCTCCGGCTGCGACACCTCGTAATATTTCTTGATGAACCCAACCCGCAGGATCAAAATGTCGCCCCGCCGAAACTTTACTCCTTGCGCCCTGGCACAGGCTTCGAGCTCTGCGACGGAGATAGGATGCGACGTCCACGGATCATACGGGAGCGCTTTGTTCGCAGACAGCGACGTCTGGTGCGAGACGAGGTCGAGTAGCACCCCACGTCCACAGATCCCATGCGTAGCCCAATCTGCGATGATGGCTAGTCAACCGGCACGAGTGAGATCCCACTGCACACGAAACGCACTTTGAATCCCGATCCGAGCATGTGCAGGGTCGATCTCATGCGGATTAGGGAGCGGGAGGATGCCGCGCGGAAGCGAGTCCACCGGCGTACTTCGGGCAGTGAGTAGAAGGACATCTGCAGCGAGCACGAGGTACTGAACTTATTGTAGAACACACGCTCTTTAATGAGCGGGAAATGACGGAACCCGTCCCACTGCGTCCCGCTTTGTGTGTTGATGTGAATTTCGTCGTCCCGAATGCCCTCATGCGCAGGCGTCCGAATCGTCATGTCCACCTCGGGCGCCTTGCGGTCGAACACGGGCTATAAACCGTATCACGTCCGAGAACTTCCGCGGGCAACACCAGGGCTCACCTTGTCCGGGAAATTCAGGGGCCTGCGACAATCAGCGCACAGTCCGACCTGAACAGTGAAATGTGCAGCGACCTACCAGTTTAACGAGACAGCCCGGCCGGTCTGGATCTCCTCGCTCGCAGCGGTCTTCACCACCGCATCTGTGAGTAGATTGACCGTCCCTAGCTCGTCCTTGGAGCCCCACACACCCCAGGCACATCCCGGATGGCCTTCAAAGGCAGGAAGCGCATCGTATCCCGGAAGGGTCGCAGTCGTCCAGTCCACCGAGGGAGGTGCGCTCTGAAACGAGGCGGGCAAGTGCCCCAGTATATTCTGCAGACGCTTGGAGGCCATGGCGGTGGAAATTGACCCCGGTGTCTGTGCGAACCCGCTGAGAATACAGCCGATCGCCGTGTCCACAGAAACCCACATTCAGACCATCTTACCTTACTCGTGACTCCACCCATGGACCGCATGGACGCTGGTTTGTGGAGAATGACAAAGGGAGCTCCACGCCGGATATCGGAGGGCCAAAGAATCGCAGACATATACGTTATATTGTACTTCTTCTTTCTGAATACAAAGCAAGGCAAATGACACGACGACGAGGCAAAGATAGAATCAACTCGCCGCCGGCTTGTCTTTCAATCCCATCCACAGCCTCAAGTCTTTGTCGAGCCGCGAATGAAGGGGTGCGCGAGTGCCTCCCGTGGCGTGATGCGCCGCGCCGGGTCGAGCGAGAGGCATTTGTCCAAGAGGTCCACGAAATGCAGCAACACATTCGTCTCCTCTTCGCCCAGTCGGGCCGCGCCGCCGCTCGGCATCAGCCGCGCCCGCATGTCGCGCGTGGGCTTCGCGATATGCACCTTCCGCACCACATCCTAAACCACAGTCATCAGCACCGCGACAGACAGGCGAGCAAGGAGAACCGCACATTTCCGCTCCCCTTCTCCTTTTCCACGCTATCAAAGCCGCCCATCTCGTCAAAATACACATCGCCGAACCGCGCGCGCTTGAGCATCTTCGCGTGGAAGCGCCCTTTGAGCTCCATCATGTGCAGTAGCATCTGGTTGTTGCTCCGCCCAGGGAACAGGATCTTGCCCGTGTAAAGCTCGTACAGTGTGCACCCGACGGACCAGACGTCCAGCGCGGCGTCGTACGGGACGCCAAGGACTGAAAGGTGGAGAATCATCAGTATAGCGAAAGACAGGACAAGAAATCACGTACTAATCTCCGGAGCGCGATAGAAGCGACTAACAAGGTACGGCGTGATCTCGTTCTCCGCTGCGTCCCCCGCTGAGCCCAAGTCACACAGTTTCAGCATTGTTTTCGCGTCGTTCACCTACAAGACCACCACATCAGCATGACAACATAAAATGTGCTAGCCGAAAAGAATACACACCAATATATTGTCGGGCTTGATGTCGGCATGGATGACGCTGAGCTTACGGAGGTGGCCTAGGGCTAGGAAGAGTTGATGTGCGTAAGCACGCACGGCGCGGATGTTCAGCCCGACGTCTTTGCCAAAGCGCTTCACGACGTCGCGCAGATTCATGCTGGGCAGGACATGAGTCAGAAGGGGCAAAATTGCGATCGTGGGGCTCACCTGAGGCACTCGAATACCAAGCACAAGTGCCCGCGGTGCTCAAATGTGCGCTCGAGGCGCACGAGATGCTTCTTGTCCTCGGGATCCGCGACCTGCAGCTTCGTAAGGATGGCGGACTCCTTGAGACCGGCGCGGTGCCTGCGAAGCCCAAGGTCAGTGGGGAAAGGCGACGAGGAAGAGCACGTACATGACTTCCTGTGCCCGAACAATCTTGATTGCCACCTCCCTCCCCTCCTTGCCCTCCTCGTCCGAAAGCACCCGGGCGCGCACGACGACGGCAAACATTCCCCGTCCAATGCTCGCATACACCTGATACCGCTCCCCCTTCTCTCCTGTCAGCGTCGGCGGCGCGGTAAGGACCTCCCCAAGAATGACGGTGTAGTACCCCTCCGCGTCCGCTGCCGTGTCCGAGTGCAGCGCTGGGGCCTGCTGCTGCGCCCCCGGCTTCGCTGCCCCGCTCTTGACCTTCTTCTTCTCACCGGTCTTCTTTTTCTTCGGCCCCGCAAACGCAAACATGTCGTCCACATCTTCCTCGTCTTCCTCCTCCTCCTCCACCTCCACCTCACCCTGCACGGGCGCGGGCGCCCCCACGCGGCGAAACTCATCCTCGCGCCGATCGAGCGACGGGTCGTAGTCTGCGGCGTTCACCTGTGTTTGTCCGTCATCTGGTGCCCCTGCCGGCGCCTTGAGTGGCTTCCCAGGAGAGTCAGGCTTCGCGAGTGTGAACTGCTCCTGTTCCTGTTCCTGGTCTTGTTCTTGGGCAGGTGACGGCGAGCGCGAGGGCTGCTTCATAGGTGTAGATGGTCCTGTTATACCAACGGCGATTAGCGATGGTCAGACGAAGGGTATAGGCGGATCATGGGCATCCTCGCGTACTTACCCTGGTCGTTGAGATCTAGAGCTTGGAGTTGCGGTCCGGGCGTAGAGCCTGCGCGATGTCAGCATCAGGATAGTGGAGTCCGTAGAGCGCACGAACCCGCTGGCGTAGTAGCAGATGTTCCTGTGTGTTTTGGTCAATAACGTGGTGGGCATCGCACGATAGATTGAATACCGTTCGAAGGGCCTGTCGAGTTAGGATTAGAGTCAGAGGCAGGATTGGCATGGCGCGCAAGGATAGCTGCACGTCGGGCCCTCCGCTCCGCGAGCGTCTGCTCCACCGGGGGCGGGGAAGGAACCAGATCTAGTTCCTGTCCGTCCACCTCCATCAGCGTGGCCTCCGCCTGCGCTGAAGGTGTGACTGGCGGCGGAGTCGCCACCGAGACGGAGCGCGGACGAGGAGAGATCCTGTTGTCCAGTCAGTGAGACCTGAAGGCGACTGAAGGGGCAAAGGGCACTGACTCGCCCTCTTCCTTCTCTCCCTGCGGTGGGGTGCGCTTGCGCGGAGAGCGATCCTTGCGGCGTTCGTTTTCCCTATCGCGGTCGCGGTCCTTCCCTCTGTGTCTTTCCCGGTCTCTTTCCCGGTCTCTCTCCCGATCGCGCTCTCTCTCCCGCTCTCGCTCCCGGTCCCGCTCTCGATGATGGCTGTCCCTCCTACCTTCCCCGCCCCTCCGTCGCCCAGCACCACCCCCACCCCCTCCGCGGTTCAGATGCACGTCGCGCCAGTCACGAGGCTCCCTCTCCCGCGACCGCTCACGGTGTCGTTTGTAGCTCCCATTGCTTCCCTCCCCGTCGCTCAACGGGCGTTTTAAGCTGCCATTACTGTTCCCTAAAGATGAAGTGCTTCCTGGGGGTGCGTTAGTCATGTTTCACAGACAGTTGGTCGGGCACCGCACGAGACAAGCAGTAAAGGATGGATAGCGGGGAAAGGGTGATACTTCGCTTGGGGCTGTTTGGGCACGGCAAGGGCTGAATAATAACTAAATATATAAATAAAGATTAAAATGTAAAAAAAAAATTGAAAAAAGAGGTAAGGACGTTGACAGGGAAAGGGAACAGATATTTTCAGGCCCTATCGATGATGATACATTACATAAGTAGGACAGAGGACTGGTCTTTCTATGCCCCTGAGTTTTGTTGTTAAACCTGAACCAGCCTCAAAGAAAAGCGCGTATAAGTCACCATCATGATTTATACACTACTTAGCATGTGGCCTCAGAAGTTAAGACAGTTCAATGTTGGCGCCTAATGCTGCCTCCGAAAGAATGAAGTCACTGATTGAATCAAGGGGGTACCGGTCCGTGAATGCCGGAAGGGGTGCTGGGTGGTTGGTTGGGCCATCAAGGCCCGAAAAACTTTTTTGGTATCAGTTTTTTGAGGAGCCAGAGACCCCTCCGGAGAGCAAATACTAGGTCTTTTATGATCCCAGGGCCTTGTATGGCCTATAATTGGGACATCACCGCTGCTGGCTTGGTCAGCATCCATATTCGACCATGACCACAGATGAGGAAATCACACGAAAAGCCAGGATAGTCAACAATTTAGTGCTTGTGTGGTTATCGGAGCATCATCCGGTCTCAAATGATGTCTGCAATGAAACTCACTTGCCAATTATATCAAGCTCGTGCAGCCGAGTACTTGGAACACTGGGTATGTTCAACTTTTATGTGCATCAGTATCACCTTGCATGCTCAAAAACAGGAAGCATGCCAGCCAGTTTGTTCTGCATTTGTGGACTGTTTGAATGCAACAGAAGGCCCTAAAGGCCTCTATATGCCTAGAGAAGCTAAAATTGACCTCAAATACAACTGAGATATTGATGCGGGCCACTCGGGCCGTGGTTACACGTGCAATATTACTATATATGGATGTCACGTGGTTGGTCGGTCGGTCGAAAGGCCTGAAAAAACAAAAACCGGCATAGGTTCCTTAATTAACAAAACAGTACCCCCTTGGATTGAATTATGGTTCGAGCAGTTACAGTCGCGGGAGGTCGTAGGCGATCCCGAACGCGTCAAGCTTGAGATTAGTCGTCGTCGAGACCTAGACGCCAGACGCTTTATACGGCCGGAGCGGATGTGTCACTCTGGTGGATCTGTGGTAGAGAACAGACTGAACAGCTGGAAGAGAGCCTTGTTTGTTTGATCTCCAGGGCGTTAGCCAAAGAAACAGCCGCTCTCCTTCCGGATCTCCTTCCGGATCCCCTTTCTGGACATCGCCTGGCACCGCCTACATCTCCTTCAAACCAATGTTGTGTCCTTGTATACCGTGCCAAGACTGCTCATGCCATGCCGTATCGCTCCTCCGCTGGCTTGACTGCCTGAAACTTCATCGGGAAATCATTATGTCTCAGCTGCTCGCTTGTCTGCGAGTGGGAGGGGAATCTCGAAGCACATCCAGCTCGGCGTTCTCTCAAAAAAATGTTGCCTCGCTCGTGGCTAGCCGAGCTTTGCCGGATTCGTGATGCATACAAGAAACCAACACACCGCAACTGCGGGCTAAGGCGATGCATGTTTCGGCGTCGAAGCGATGAATTAGACGCGGAGTAATCTAAACGGCGGTCCAACCCTATTTAATCATCGTAGCGCCTCAACAATGTTTCTTGCACTCACCCACCCCCTGCTGCGCCTATGCCCGTTGTCAACGCCAGGGACACCTCCACGTCCTCTGGCCCCAATGTCGGCCTCATAGTCGGCATCCTCTTCCTAGCATTGATCTCGATTGGCGGGTTAGTGGCGCTTCTACTTCTGCTACTCAAGAAGCGCCGCGCAGCGCACGGCGATCTGCCAGAAACCGCACTTGAGGGGTTTATGGGGGGCAAGAAATCTTACCTCGGCCACCACAAAAGTGACTCCACTGGGCCACTGATCCAACGCGCTCCCACCTGGGAGCCCCCCGCCGACCGCCAGATCAAGATCCCGCGCACCGAACTCCCTCTACCGCCATATAACGGGGGGAGCAGTGGCGAGGAGGACTTTGAGCTCGGCCCACAAGTCCCGACCGACCCCACACGATACGCCAGGGCACCCCCGCCCCGGCCGCGCGTAGGCATCTCACAGGCCCCACCTTTCCCTTCCACACGCCTCTACCAGCCGCGTGCCGCATCGCCGCCGCCGCCTGCATCCCCCGTATCTGCCGCCTCGACCGCATCCCTGTACTCCGAAAGCTCCACGTCGCGCATGCACACTCCGGACCTCGTATCACCCCCACCACCTGTCCCCGCTCTCCCCGCGTACCTCCGTCCACCCCCGCACACTTCGCCCATCCTCGAGTTTGAGCCGTCACCCACCCCACCGCCCCTGCCGACGCTCACTAATCAGCTGCGTAGCGAGCTGCCTCCGGAGGCCGCCCCTCTCACGCGAGGCGCGACTCGCGCCGTCGCCGACCTGCTCAAAAAGCGCGCCAAGCGCGCCGCCAACGACCCCACACGCTCTCTGACGTATACGTCCCGCATCGAGCGCGCGGATTCGATCTGGGATGCGCCCTCGCCCGCCGACGAGCCGATACCACCGCTCCCGCGGCCGACAAACAGGGTGTCGACAGCTACCGTGGTGTACGACTACTACACGCGTACCGAGGAGGAAGAGGGTGAGAGCGAGCAGGGGGAAATGCTGGAGGAGTACTACGACGAGGCTCCCCTCGATGCTGACACCCTGGACTACTACACGTGGGCCGCCGCTGACTCGTCTTCACTCCAGACAGCCCGCCTGCAGCCGAAGCGCCCGCTCTAATCCTCTTCCCGCTTTACATGATGAAATGACATTCCGATTACGCATGGACTCAACGACGTCTACGCATCCTTCCTTTACTCGACGCACTGCACTGTACAATACCATCTTTGATTATCTGCATACTTGTCATGTCCCGCGGACGTGTATGTACACGCCATACAACTAGTCTTATAAGTCTAGCCCCCGTATCTACAATAGTGATAACACCGATCGCGAACCGACTCGCGCACCTGAGCGCTGAGCCTTTTTCGTACTTGGTCATTCCATGGCACTTATTTCAGTAAGTCTCGGGCTTCATCGCTTCATCAAGAAGATCACGCTCAGGCTCCAGATGACTCTGCCTATATTTTCCTGCGAAGAACAGGGGGGTATACCATAATGTCTAAAATCCCAATCGAACATCAAGCGTAGAACGACAACGTCGACAGTCCCTGAGGAAACGAGTACGACAGCTAAAAAATCATCAATACTCAAACACAAGTGAACAGCGACACGATGAGGCCAGGGCAACGCACCTGTTTCCCCTGGAACCCGATAGTGTACTCTCTGGCATCCGCCGCTATACCGTGCGTCAGCCTGTCGCAAACTGCACAGACGGCCACGAAACCACGCACTGTTCAGCACATGCAGCGAATACCGCGTCGGCGCCGACGCGGCGCTGCGCGCTGTGGCATACGCATTCACCCGCAGACTATGAGCTGAAACGGTGCTCTTAATCCGCTTGCCAAACGGCCCGCCCGCGTCGCGCGGGATGACCGCGCGCGCCGCGTGCGCGATGTTGTAGTACTCCTGGTTGAGCACATATGTCCCGTCCGCGTTCATTGTGACGACCGCGCGGCACGCGTTGAGCTTTCCGTTCTGGCCACAGCTGCTGGAGCCTGGCAACTCCTCACCACTTACAAGGTTCCACACGAGCGCCGTTTGCGCGTGGTGTTCCGGTGCACCGATGAATCTGCACGGAATTGGAACAGGGCCACAACAGGAATGAAAGAGCTCACAGATTCTCTGTCTGCCACTGGATGTCGCCCCACCAGCCGCCGCCATTCATGCCCGTGCATTCTGCGGGAGATTCTTGTCACCGAAGAATCTCCGTTGGAAATAGCACATACCCGTGAAGTATATGTCTTTCTTCGGATACGCCTGGAAGAATTTCTCCTGGTCGTCGACCGTTCCGCCATAACAGTGGAAGGCTGCTCCGTCAAACACACTTGAATATGATTTCATCTTTTCAAACCGTGTCAGGTACACCCGGACGAGGGGAGATATAAAACACACCAAAGAAATCGGATACTGATAGCTGCCCCAGTTGTGTTCAAATCCTGGAGACCGCGCATTGGACAACAGGCGAGATCGAACGAGGAAGGAAACCGACCAATGATTTTAATTGCAGACAAACCGTTGCTGTTCAATAGAGGCCGCAACGCCGTGGCGATCTCGCCTTCATCTTGAGCGGTCATCTTACACGAGGGCACTGTCGGGTTGCTGTTCAGCACCTCATTCTGCACAGAGGAGTCAGCGAGGCAGAAACTGCGAACGTTTAGTTCCACCTGAATGGAGATGGCACCCAGGTGGACGCCTTTGCTCTCAAATCCTTGAAGAGCCTTCAAAAGATAATTTGCGTCTTTGACAAGTCAGTCTCGGAACCACAAAAAAAGCGACAATGCACTTGCATGTTTTATGTATGTCTTTCTTATCGGAGAATTTCCCGCCGTTAATTTTACCGCCCGTCTTCATCCATCCAGGCTGTCGAGAATTCAATCCAGCTGTCAAATAAACATTTCCCGACCTACAGGGCTCCAGGGCACGACGTGCACACGCAGAACTAAGTCAAGGTTAGCAGCGACCTGAAAAACCGACAAGCGGTCTGGGCTGACTGTTGCTGATGCTCTGGATGTCATTTAAAACTTCGAAAACGTAGCTCGGCGCGGCGTCGATATCGAACTTGCTCAGCGATGTGTCGTTGTCTGTGTCGTCGTAGGTGTAGGCTGGAACCCCACAGTTGAGTTCCACGGAACATATGAAGCTGAACAGATAGTTACATTTTGCAGAGAAATCGGACGCCCCCAGCGGCACTCGTAGGTAAGTGATTCCGGCGGATTTGGCGTCAAAAGAGGCTGTGGAAGTATGTTGGCCAGCCGAGGGATTTTAGCTAGCACGCACGATCGAAGAGTGCATGTAGGAGGGTCGAATAGGCCGTGGGATTCTTGCTCTTGAGCTGACTCAAGGACTTGGCACTGGAGTCCGCTGGATATGAATGGATTGAGGCAGAAAACGCGAGAACGGGATAAAACCCACTGAGACTCGCGCCAAAACCCTTCATGGTCTGATACGTTGTTTTTTCGTCCAAGTCGATATCTGAGGCAGATGACGATTTCGCGTCCGTGAACTTCGCTGACCGAGAGGAGTTTGAGGGTGAAAAGAGTGCGCTTTTATCGTGAAGTGTTTGCCACTGACAAAAATATTAATCGAGTTCGCGGAAAGCTGAACCTAGATCCCGCTTACTATTTCTAATACTTCTTGTGCAATGGTGAAGCTGAAGAGAGGCCACAGGATACAGAGGATACGTATGGCGTGCATTGCGTGTGGGGAGTAAAATGAGTGTGGGTGTCCTGCACCGAAAGTAGTCCTGATGGCCAGCACCTCTGTGTCCAGCACAGTCGTTGATAGAGAGATGGAGCCTGTCGAGGGCTTTGAAGCAATAATTCCCGCATTTATAGAACGTAAAGCGAGGAAGAGCACAGCTTTTGACGGGGTCTTGCAACAGTTACATCTTTCGGAGACGAGTATCGCCGTTGCGGAGGGGCGAAGAGCTACGTTTGAGGCGGAAGCACTCCGAAAATCAGAGCGCTGCTAACAGAAGAAAAGACGGACACCGAACTAATGAAATCGATCTAATGACGGACAACATTCGGGCCTTGATTTTCAAACTTTGATAGGTGTTGAAAAATAGGAATCCAGGAGGGCAAGGGCAGGGAGACTGTGTTTCATTAGCCGACTTGCGTGTTCGCGGACTTTCGTATGGAGGCCGACTCGTCCGTGTCCAGCTCCGCCCATGCGCGCCCAACAGTGGCCGCTGCAGTGGGGCTGTTTCTGGACAAGTGTGTTCCGGGGTGCAGTGAGTGCGTTGAGGCGGGCCACTGGAGGTCATCGCCGGATAGGTGTGCGTATAGGTCAGGACTCTCTTCGCGAACGTCTGCGCTGGCACGTCTTGTAGGCCCGTGAAGCTCTACCAATGGATGGTCCGAAAAAGCGGGTTTTTGAGGATTGTTTGGGGTTTTTTTTGGGACCATCCATTGGTGGAGCCTCACGGGGCCTCGTCTTGGTGAGTTTTGACCACTAAGCGGTGTCGTGGCCACTCCGAGGTGACTCTCCTTGAACTCCCCAGTCGCCTACTCAGCGCTCAGCGCTCAGCCTGGCAGGCATCGCTTAAGTTTGTATCGGTAGACGGATAGCTGCAGGAGAGGCTATCAGTTTGGGCCCTAGACCTGTGGATGTATTCCTGTTGCAGAGCTTCAAGTTCAGCCTGGGAACGGTCTGAGAAACGAGGGTTTCGGCTATCGCCGACGCTTCACCGGCCCGGGTTTTCGTCAAGTTTTCGTTCGCTCCTCGACCGTCGACGGCCATCGTGGTACTACTTACATTAAACTATCGGTGGATCTGGCTCACCATTCAAGCCCTCAAGAAGCATAAGGACGCGTCGACGCCGGTCTCTCGCTGTCCCCAGGTCCTCCCGTCCTTCTCTGTTTCTCAGTCTGCATATGTACTTGGGTAGTTTCTTCGACGCCTCTCTGGAGTCAGTACTCTGCTGTATCCATGCTCTTTCCACCTGAAGTCTGAACCTACATACCTTGCGGACCACCGCACCTTAACGTTCTGCGACCCACACTTCCTTGATTTCACGAGTCAAAACCACGACTGCTCACGACCGTCTAGCAGCTTTCCGGAACATGCAAAGGCACCCCGTAACTGCATCATAGAGGAAATGACATTGTGAGTACTCACCGCGTGTTCCAATCATCCTTGGCCAACCATCTAGATATGCCTGGGACCTCGGAAGAGGGTATTAGATAGCCTCCGAAGGAGAGGTTGCCAAGTGTCAGCTTGATGGTCGGACAGGCTGCTACCGCACGAACTCCCAAGCGCGCCTCGATCGTGACTGGTGGCCTATCTCACTCACAAAATGGGCGCTCTTGCTACGAAAGACGTCGGCGGCACCATTGCTGCGAATCTGGCCAATATATTATCTTCACTCTAGTCGCGCCCGTGGCTGTTGTGTGCGACTGGAAAGAATCCCGCTGTTTGCGCCACGATTTACCACCTCCTACTTCGGACGCTCACCGAGGTCCGCTGCACTGTGGCCCTTCGAGCGTCAGATGCAAGACCACCGGGAGGTCGTTGTCGCGTGTCGACATTCGCCGCCGACTGAGACTGGCGTCGGACCTTCGAATCTTACACCCTTGACTGCACACCCTTGGCCCCCCGCCGTCCGACTCGTACAGGCTCACCACCATCATGTTGCCCTCTCCATCCCGCCTCGAGCTGAGCTTCCCAAGTACTGGCACTTCCACTGCCCGAGAACCAACGACACGCGCATTCGGCGCTTACCATGGAACCGGCGCCACGCAGCCCCTCGCTTCCCGCCTTCTGCGAGGATGGAAGCACAGATCTAGCGAGATCAGCATCGTCCGAAGGCGACAGCCATGGCGACGGCTGGGATACCGTACGATCGCCGTACGAGGGGCGACAGCGGTTTTGTGCTTTTCTGGTGGAGGCCGTGCAATAGAACACACACGTCAACAGTACGAGCCTATCAGCTCGACTGCGAGCAGGCCTGACGGCGACGGCGGGGCTTGTCGTGTCGATAAGGACGAGAAATGCGGGGCGCGCCTTCGAGGAGCGTGCAAGCGCCGCGCGGGCGAGCCTAAAGAGGTGCTGCGTAACGCCGAGCACCCAGTCGCGGCGCATTGGTCCTCTTCTCCGCGCATCCTCTCTACATTACTTTGTCGCCGTCCTTCCCGCTCTCGCGACGCGCCTTGGGCCCTGGACTTCCCCACCCCGTGTCGCCCTCTGCACTCGGGATCGATGTCTCTGCGTCACCTTTCAGAGTATGCACCACGTTCGCATACATTCTCTATATGTTGCCGTTGCCTCGCTACATACTGACGCAGTTGGGGCCGTCCATCTCCTCACTCGATAAGCGCTACCCGTAATCACCGTCTTACCCAGTTACAATCACTTCAATTGCGATTTTCAATTCCGCCGCCTTTGTCGTAGCAGAGCCATCCTGCGCACACTGAGAGAAGGCAAAGACAGTCTAAGGTCTATGAATAGGTGGGTGTATGTAGTTCTAGGGCTACAGGCTACAGCGTACTTTTAGTTATTAAGCGTGGGGGGTCGTGGTCAGGCAGGACGGAGTAGGGGTGCTTCGGGCGTAAGTGTACGAGGGCTTAAGCCCAAGTAGGGACGTGAATGTAAGGTGGGTAAACGTGAGGAGAGAAGGGAGGAGGAGGGAGAGCGCCCCCTCCATCGCCGTACTACGCCTCGCTCATACGTAGTTCGCGAACAGCGGGATGAGACTCTGCGCGAGCGTATAGCTGAACACGAGCTTCGGGCCCACCACCAAGATCTGCAACATCCCCAGTTAGTTATCGCATACCAAAGGCAGGGAAATGAAACGCACTTTCGGCGTCAGTCCCTTGAAGAATGCGCCCGCGCCCTCGTTCCGTACTAGATCGCGCACGACGGTGAAGCCGCCAACGCGGCTCTCGAAGTTGGCGTTCTGGATGCGCGTCTTAACGGTATCCAACGGCGCGGCGATCGTGATGGAGGCGACGGCACCCGCGATGGAGGCAATGAAGTTCTGCGTCCAGGTCGCGGAGGCGTAGTCTTTGACGCCGAGAACGTATTCTTTTGTCGCCGCAGAGGCACCGAAGAGCTGTGGAACGTTTTAGGTTGCTACCTGAGGGGAGGGAGGGAAGCAGACGCACAGCAAAGCTCCCTGGCGCATTACGCGCGACGGTCCACCCCCAGCCACGGTAGAGCGTCGTGCCCTCCTCGAGGAAGATACGCACGACACCACGGCCGCGGAAGGCCTCTGGGTTGACTTGGCGCTTGATCTTGAGCGCGTCGAGGGGAAGGAGTACGACCTCACCGATGCCGGTTAAGCTAAAGGGCACTCAGCACTCAACACACGACCCGTGCGAAGGGGAGGGGCGCACCTGCCGGCCATTGCCTGAGTCATCATCTTGCCCTTGCGCTCGCCGAACGTGTTGGTGAACTCGGTCTTGTAGTGGCGCGTGATGATGTCGTTAAACCACGGCTGGCCGCCGAACTTGTACACGCGCTGCGCGACCTTGTACCCTGCGGCGTACCCCAGACCAGGGAACAGCGAGAAGAACTTCTTAGGCAGCGAAGCCGTGGCGTGGTCGCGGAAGATGATAGGCCCAGCCGTGGCGAAGGAGATCTGCAGCGTTCTTTTCAGTTTCTTCTCTTTTGGTGACAAAATGGGGACGCGCGGACCTTTGCCTTGTTGCTCATAAGCCGCTTGGCCACTGTGTCTACCGGGTGGAAGATGAGCAGTTCCGCTACGCCTATGGTATGCATCGTCTTCAGATACTGCTCCAGAAGAGGCCAAAGCAGAGGGACGTACCCGATGCGCCAGATCCCAGGACACGGGCAGTTCCCGACTCCTTGCCTTTACCAGAGACGGGGGGCGACATTGTGGAAGGAAGACGGAAGAAGAAAGGCGGGGAAGGAGGGAGGATGCAAGACCAGACGGCAAGGCCAATGGAATTCACTTTTTTTTTGCGGCGTGATGCGTGTGGCTGTGTCGCTTAAGGTCGTTCCTGGCGTTCCCAACCTCCACCTCCTGCGCTCAACTGCTTTACAGCTCAAGTGTCTCACAGCTCTGTGGTGTATCTTTGGCCTGGAACCAGGCAGTGGATGTGGAACCTTCGCATGTCAAGATTCCTATGCTTTTGGTAGCGGTATCCTGACTCCTGAGGCTCTTGCAACTTCAAGTTGCACTGGCAAGCCCGGGGTCTTGACAGTGGTCAATCTTCCCAGAACATTGCTCTTAGCGGACCCAGACATCCTCTCTGGATCCTCGCTTTGTCTTACC
This sequence comes from Mycena belliarum, assembly GCA_029282135.1. Classification (NCBI taxonomy): domain Eukaryota; kingdom Fungi; phylum Basidiomycota; class Agaricomycetes; order Agaricales; family Mycenaceae; genus Mycena; species Mycena belliarum. Next base: position 21,874 of record JARJCN010000124.1, on the reverse strand, counting down.
TCAAGCTTCTTGATTCCTCCATCCAAAGATGGCCTCTGGCCTGCTAAGTAAATAGAACTGTTGGCGGTGGCTTTTGCATATCCCGTTTTTTTTTGGGACATACTTTGGCGCCGAAAGCTGGATCTTATGGTTTGACCCGTCACTAACACTCTACCAACTGCCCGTTGATCTAATGGCACATAGCACATCATCCTCCTCCAGAACCTTGCTCGTCCACGGCGAGGACGATAATGTCAGGCCTCTTAAAGCTTGCTTAAAGCGGACCTGCTTCTCTGCGCCGTTACCTTAGACTAATACCACCATTGCACGGGCAAACCATTGCACGGGCAAGATCGTCGCGTCCGCCGGCTTTGTGGATATCCACCATCGCCTCTGGCAAGTTAGTTAACCGGCAGACACGCCAACTAGTACCTGCTGCTCGAATGCGTTCATGACCATCGTTCTCGCTAATCCACTCAACTCCATAGATCATCTAAGTAACTTATGACCCTCGGGATGTGTTACTGTAAATTAAACTAATCGATAAAATACGCATTATACGAAGTAAGATATCACACGGTCGTGAGCGAGACGTCAATCAAGTGAGATTCGTAAACGGCCATCTTCACCAGGGGCGGGTAGATCGAACCTGTCTGAGGATCTACCATCCATGGTCGTGAGACCGCTAACGCGACGGCGAAAATCGATCGAATGGTCGGAGATATCTGTAGTTTGATCCGTCGTCGGAAATCCGACCTCTTGTCGCACAGAGAGAACGAGGCGGTTTGCTAGAACAGCAGGGATCGCAAAAGAGTAGCCAGTGATCAGCTCATTGACCGTCAACTGGGATAGCAGCATCAGCGGTGATAGTCTGACTGCAATTCAGACGGGACGACGCACGGTGTTGATCATCCAAATAACCAAATTTGCAACGTGGATGCCGAAGATTCTAAAATGAACTCGTCTTTTGTTCTGGGATGGCCAGAACACACGACCTACGCTGAGAAGAAAAAGATGGACTGTCTTGTGAGGCAGGACAAAATTTGGCCTCCAGGGATTTTTGAACTGCGTTGTTGCCAGACTTTGTACAAAGCAAGACCCAGGAAAACGCTCTCGGTGACAAGAACTATGAGCGGCACATAGGCTATCCAGTGTACATGCGGAGGATCGGCATCCGCGCAAATGAACAGACCCGGGGCCGGATTGTTCGTCACTGGAGTATGGATTAGAATCCAGTGCATTTTGTTCGGAGGGCGGGCGCACCAACCAGGCCGGCCTTCGGCGCCTCAAAAAAGAAAGCCAGCGCGGCCAACTCGCAGACCAGAAACACAACTAAAAATACGAGGATCTTTCTGCTCCTCTCGTACATTGCGTATAGGCGAAGGCATAAAATGACTGTTTGGTGAGGTTTGCATATTCAAGAGAGTGAATCGAGCTGACTTTGAGTCGTCATATATTGGAGAATAGCCCCGCAATTTTCCCAGTGAAAGTATTTTGTGCCTGGTGGAAAGGGGACTGTAAATTGGTATCTAATTAGGAGCATGAAAGACGTACATCTTGAGAGCTGTTAAGTATAAATGTTCACGAAAAAGAGCCCACATACAACTGCGAGGAGCCGAGACGTCAGCACATAAAATTATGAGATAAATCCGACCGCACGTCATCAGAGGCATTAGGTTGCAGAAATACTGCTCAAGGCGTAAGAACAGGATCACCCGCGTTTCTACATCCCAGCTCGACTTACCGGCAGCATTTGCACTGCACTAAATGTCAGCTTCGATCGCGGATGACAGATCGAGGCTCACATGTTGTATACTAAGCTATAATATCGGCTCTAGATGACGAAGCTTTAGCATTGAAGAGGACTTGCATGAAGTCCACTGACCCATAGAAAGAGACACTTCGCGAGAGTCCAGCGTTGCCTCTATTTGAATGCCTGTGTCAGAACATGGATAAAGTGGATCCCAGTACGCACCCAAAACAGGTCCACCTGTGCAGATATTGATCAAGTTAAGTTAAAATTGTATAAGATATGGCTGCCTTACCTCGCTGGGGACGTGCATGACTGCAAGTGCGCGATGATGCTCTCAGCGGATTGATTATATGGCGCAGGACGCTTACGATACTCGAAGGCCACGACAATCGCCGCACTCACTGGAGTTCGGAAAATGAGCCTGGAAATCATGAGAAAAAGGCGGATGCATACATTGACATCTTCTCTCCCACTGCGCTTGTTGAAAGGCAGCGGCAGAATCCATGGGGGAGACAGAATGAGACGGAGAGACACTAACCCATTTTTACATCTTGTTATATGGGCTTGGAGCGGTCGGAGGGTTCTTTGATCGCTGTCGAATTAGATCTATCCGAGACGCTAGTCGGGGTTCAACCGAGAGCCGGCTATGAGTACTTACTACTGGGCTCCTGGCATCCTTGATGAACATCAGAAGGTCCCGCTAGGTCCCGCTCTGAATTTGGTGATGATGGATATGAGACTAAATCGGATGGTTGAAGACAACATGCCCACCGACGTTCGAAGTTCCACCTTAGATGGTGGACCTTTTGCGAGCCACTACCACTCATTCCGTTGCCGTTATAAGTGCTGTTCGCCCGACAAAATCGTCACCCCCGGGCCGGAGTCCGACGAGCCGAGTCGTTTCATTTTTAACCCTTTTAGGATATATCGCCGGTTTTCTGAGGCGTATTAGTGGGGTCGTGTGGGCGTATACTCTGGCGCACCGGCCTGTACGGATAAAGAAGTTGCTCTGTTCGAGCGAGGGACATGACTTGACAGAATATTTCAAGGATTGAATTTGATGTAATTTGATGGCCAAGGCCCAACTGCGTTCGCTAGCGTTCGCTACTATTTGGCGAACCTGAATTTACTTAGCCGCCGGAAGTCGAAAGCCTCCGGTTGCTCAGGGTAGCTCCCTAGTATACGGCATTGACTGTAACCTGAAGAGACCGCTAGAGACCGTCGTCCGCAAGTCGTCCGTCCCTTTGCTGTCAGTTGCTGTCTGTGCAGACGTGTGCAGAGTCCAGACCAAAGCACGACTGAGCAACTGCTTTCAATTCCTATAGGCTATCATCAGCAGCTTACAAGGCAATACATACATTGGGCGAGTCAATATGTTTCCACCAAGAGCGCTAGTTTCTCGGCCTCCGTCGGAGGTTTATCCAAGGCATGGGCCATCAACTGTAGATATTAAAGATAATGAGATCCCCGCGAGCTTCGAGCGCCGACACCTTACCGCGTTGACGCTCAGATACTTCTGCACAAAATTTTCCCCGAATATTTCCGTCATAACATCGCTTCCTTGCAGTTTCTGTCGGGCTTCATCCCAAGTGAGCGGCAAGCGCTCGGATATGCCCAGCGCCTGCCGCCCGTCTTCGCCCCTCTCCGCCGCACTGGGGCCCGCGCAGTCTTTCATCGTGAGCACGGAACCGGAAGCTATTCCTTTGTGCCCAGCACCCAAGAGCGCGGCAAGCGCAAGGTACGGATTGGCCGTGCCGTCGATGGTCTTGACTTCGAAGTTACGCGAGGCGGGCGACGTGGCGTTGCAGAGGCGCACCGGGACCTCGCGGTTGTCCGTGCCCCAGCAGACGTACGTGCCGCCGGAGAAGATTCCGTCGACCATGCGCTTGTAGGATGCCGGCAGCGGAAGGGTGAAAGGCAGCGTGGCGGGGAGGTGCTCGAGAAGGCCCGCCAGGAATGCGGATTCCTGGATGGTGAACTTCGGGCCCTTCGAAGCCGAGTCTGTGGCAGAGTGCACCGAGATGTGGGCATGGGCAGCGCTTCCACCTGCGGGCAGTGTTCAATATCGCGCGCATCTATTCCGAGTTCTACTTACAGCTGTAATCGTGGATCCTCGGAGCCAGGGTCGCTCTCAGCCCATGTTTGCTTGCGATGTTGTATATCGTTTGGCGGGTATGGACGAGGGCATCGACCGCTTGCAGAGGAGGCAAGGGCACGGTCACAATCTCATACTTCAGCAGAGGTTAGGATACCGTCAAGTTGGAGGCTGCCGGGAAAACTCACCTGTCCAGGTGCTGCTTCCGCATGATACATCTGCACCTCAACACCAGAAGCTTCAAGGGCATCAACAATCTCCTCAAGCGCCTTCTCAGTAACAGATCCAGTAGGCAACGCAAGAGAATTCGAGTAACCCTGGAGATTGTGGACCGTGGTAACCGGGAACTTCGTGGACGTGAGAAGGATGAACTCGGTTTCGAACCCGACGAGGAATTCAACCCCAGAGACGCTTCGGGCTGTTCTGATACCCCATTGACAATCACGGGATGTTCAAATCTGGGCAAGGGTAATGTACGCACTCGGTGACCTGGCGTAGGATCCTCCGGGGGCATAGCTCCGCTTCCATTGTGATTCTCCCGGGCACCGGCGCCTTGTCCTCGAACCAGCCGAGAACGGAAGCGTGCCCGGGTTTATAGGGAAGGGTCCGCACGGAGGACATATCGGGCACATACAGGTATTCGGAGTCCGCCGCAAATCCGTCTGCGATCTTCAGGAAGACGGCCCCGAGGCCGACGGTGAGGATGCATATACTGGGGCGCGGAGAGGCCAGCATTTTCTCGAAGTAGGCTCTGGGGATGACCCGGTAGCGGACGTTGTTCGTCAGGTCCACCCATTGAAAGCGGATGAAGCGGATGCCGAGTCCTCTGAGGGCGCGAATATCCATGTTCGGTGGCGTGGGCGCGGACTGAGGCGAGTAGATGACAGCGTGATTCGTGTGTGGAGCCATAGTGAGGTGCGCAGAGGGGGGAAAGTCTCAACTCCAGGAGGCGATGCTTTTGTGGGTGCTATCGGCATATAGAGTATCAGAATTGTGCCCCCAGAACGGGAGAAGACAAGATACCGGTCATGAGAATAGTCGCGGTGTGCTCGGACGCTCGAACCTTTTTAGTATGACTAAACACGACCAAGCATTGGTTGAATTCCATATGCATTCCGTTGCCCTCAACAAGCAGCGGCATACCTCCGTACGATACCGTCATCCGCTGCACTCCACACATCCCGCCCAACGACACAGAGGCCCCGCACGGGATCGCAGTCTGCACCCACCAGCTCCGCGCCGACCCGCAGCGGGGAAATGCCCGCGACGAACGCCAGCCCGTCGGCGGTGCCCACCACCAGCGCCTGCCCATCCCCCGCAAACCGCAACCCCACGACGCCTGCCTCCCCGCGCGTGAACGCCGCCACGGGCGTCCCGAGCGCCCGCGTGTCGAACACCTCGACCACGCCCGCGGCGGAGCCCGTCGCGAGGAGGCTGTGCGCCGGCGCGTAGTCGATCGCGGTGAGCGGCGCCGCGCCCGGCATGGACGCGTGCACGGGCGCGCGCGCGCCGAGGTCGAACGCCTCGAACGAGTTGGTCTGCAGCGCGCAGAAGACGAGCTTGTCGGCGGTGTCGACCTCGCGCGGGTCCGGGGCGGCGGCGGCGGGGGCGGCGGCCGGGAGCGCGGCTGTGGCGCGGGCCCCGAGGCTCATGCTGTTGACGGGCGCGTAGCTCCCCCCGCCAGCGGCGAGGACGTGGATTTTCTCGCCGGAGGAGACGTCCCAGAGCCGCACGGTGCCGTCGAGCGCGGCCGAGACGATGTTGCGGCCGCGCGCGACGATCGCGGTCGAGGTGATCGCGCGCCTATGGCCCGTGAAGGTGCGAGCGGGCGTGAGCGCGCTAGAGGACGGGGCGGGGTCGGCGGGAAGGACGCAGAGCGTGAAATCGGCGCCGGCGGAGAGCAGGACGCGTGAGGAGGGGAAAAATTGGAGCGACGTCGTCGTGCTTTTGTGGGGTTTGCCAAAGGCCGTCTCGACTGGTGGGTTCTTCATTTCCGTTCCGTAGATGTGCACGGAGCCGTCGAGAAAACCTGTGGCAAATTGCGAACCATCTGGTGCGACATCGAACGCGGTGATTCTGTGAGGCTGCGCATCGTTAACTTGGTGGCGCATGACGCATACTACATACATGTTGAGGATTCGCCCGCGTGGGGTCAGCATATTGGTGTGCTGGGGTGAACAACTTGGTGTCCGGAATTCCACGCTTAGACGAAACGACGTAGTTCTGCAAGACGACTAGGACTTGTAATTCGTTTGACGTTAAATGAGGCTCACATTCTGGCCACTCTCTGTGATTTCGACCTCACCGGAAGGCTCGAATTGGACTGTATTCCGATTGACTTCGTCGAGGGTGACGCGTACTTTTGAGTGGATCGAATGCTCCGAGTGATTGTCGCACGAAAGCCAAAATTTGTCAGATGGGACGAGTCCAGCGCGCACCTCCTCGATGACCTCAATGAATGTAGGCTGAATCGTTACAACGGGCAGCTTCGATGGACCGGACATGGTAGTTGCTGATCAAGTCGGATCGTGACCGTGACAGGCTGTGACGAGTCCTGCTCTCTCCTCGGTTTCTCGCTCTTTCTCCCTCACGGACCGCACAGTAGGCCGATTTTCGAGTGGCAGAAATTGTTGGGAAAGAGCCGAATAATCCGGAAAATCTCTGCGACTTTATGCGGGTATCATCTGCGAGGCATCTTATTCAGCTCGGAACCTCGTCCTGCAACCGCCTCCATTTCAGAATGCCCAAGCGAAAGATCACCGATGGAGCAGCGCCAGGGATCCTGGAAAGCGATCTCCCGCGTCCTGAAGCCAAAAAGCCCAGACCTGGTGTGTCGTCGCGGTTCTCCTCATGCTTATACTTGATTTTCACCATTTTCTGAAAGCGGCAAAGGGGAAAGCCAAATCGAAAATCGCGGAACCGCCACTGTATCATGCGGACAGAGTTGAAAGTCCATGGAAGGTTGGTGCACACGTCTCAGCTGCAGGGGGGATAGAGAACGCCATTATCAACGCCGCTGCCATTGGGTAACTAAAGCCGAGTTTCCCCACGTTTATTGACTATATCTCAGCGCAAACTCCTTTGCGCTCTTTGTTAAATCGCAGAGGAAATGGACGTCTCCTGCGCTAACTGAGGCTAGTATATCAGGCTTCAAGGCGAAACTGACCGAGCATGGATATGACCCTCGACACATACTGCCTCACGGCAGTTACTTGATCAACCTTGGAAATCCAGACGCGTGAATTCTATTCATGCATCGGTTGACCGAAAGCTGACGCCTTCTGCCACTACAGAGAAAAACGACAAAAGTCGTATGACTGTTTTCTAGATGATTTGAAGCGTTGTGAGGCGCTGGGGCTTCTCCTTTACAACTTCCAGTGTGTCCATCCAGACTACTATCGAGTAAAGGCTCACACCTAGATAGCCCTGGATCTTCCGTTGGTCAAGCATCTACGGACGAGGCCATCTCGTTGATCGCTCAGGCGTTGAACGAAGCTCACAAAGCGACAGACAGCGTTATCACTGTATTAGAAAATATGGTGACACTCTATCCCCTCCAGCACTTCTTGTGTGCTCAAGTGCAGAAAGGCGGGTGCAGGAAACATAATAGGAGGTGATTTTAAGCATCTTGGGGACATAATCAGCAAGGTGGAGGATAAGAGCCGGGTTGGTGTCTGCCTCGACACATGTGAGCGTCACTTTTCCTCCTTCGTCCTGGTTTCTAATAAACCATCAGGCCATATGTTTGCTGCAGTAAGCCTGCAGTCTGCCGAGGTTCTGCTTCACTCATCTCTATAGGGTTATGATCTTCGGACCAAGGATGGCTGGGAGTAAGCACCTGTCCAGTCGAGCAGCCTTTGATATGAATACTCGCATCCTAGGCAGATAGGTCAGAACCTCCCCTTCATTGGCTCATCTACTTATATTCCCCGAACCAGTCTCGGACTTCGACGCACAGGTCGGACTCTCCTACCTGAGGGGGATGCATCTGAACGACTCAAAAACGGAGTGCGACTCCAGACGCGATCGCCACGAAAACATCGGGCTGTCAGTGCCTGCTGCGCTGGTTGCGTGCCTCACTGCTGACGCTGACTCTCAGGGGCCATATCGGCATCGGTGGCTTCCACCACATCCTCAATGATGTCCGGTTTCAAGATATTCCGCTCATCTTGGAGACGCCCAGCTTCGAGCAGCCCGAGGTGTGGGCGGCGGAGATCGGCGTGCTCAATGGACTTTCTGGGGCTGACGCGGGGGGAATAGGGTCTGTGGTAGGCGGTGTGAAGGAGTTGGTCAAGCGCGCTGAGGGCTTGAAGCCCAAGAAGACTACGAAGAAAGCGGCGACTAAAGGCTCGAAAGGCAAGAAAACGAAAACTGCGCAAGCGGGTTCGGACTCGGACTCGGAGGGGGATGATTAGGTCTCAACTTGAATATACATTGACTGGTAGTCCTCGACCAATTAAGCTCGAGTAATATGAACACTCTCGAACTTGTTACTTGTAGTTGAAATCATTACTAGGCATGGTTCAGCCGATTATGAAGCTCGATAGCAGTATATCAGCACTCGTAGAATAGGAAGCTTGAGGAGGTATCATGCCTGAACCCAGTGTCAAAATCATCCTCGAGTTCGCAACGAGTTCGTTGCAATTTCGAACAAGTCCGATTAAGTCCGCTCTTGTGTTGCGATGCTTATTTCGCAAGACCTGCGGCACAGCCACAACTCTGCTACTCTCTTCCACTTAGTTCCAATTGCGGTGTTACGCCTTCCGAGTCTTCTCGGCAGGCTATTTGGGTGGAAATCCACAGCCATGAGTGCTGAAGCTGCACCATCTCTCCCCAAGAAACTCGCGGGCTATGACTTTTACCGCGAAGTGCTAGGCAGCCCAAAGTACATCGTTGCGCCGATGGTAGACCAGAGTGAGCTGGTACGTCCGTGAAAGGCGCAGCACTCTGATCGGGGCTGGTTCATATTCGCCGCAGGCCTTCCGCCGGCTCTGCAGACGCTATGGTGCCCAAGTGAGTCAAGAGTTTCTTTGATGCCAGATTGAGTCCTGAAATGCGGTTGAGCATAGCTGGTGTACACTCCAATGATCCACGCGAGGGTAAAGAGTACTCATGGGGCTGGGAATAATAATCTAACAGCCAGTTCTAGCTGTTTGCGGACCCCAACAAAAAATACCGGAATCAGTTCTTCGACGTTTACTCTGCGGAAGAGGGCGCCCCGGCCACCGATCGCCCACTCATCGTCCAATTCTGCGCGAACGATCCGGAGTACCTGCTCACCTCTGCAAAGGTCGTCGAAAACCACTGTGATGCGGTCGACATCAACCTCGGGTGCCCACAGGACATCGCGCGGCGCGGGGGATACGGTGCCTTCCTCCAGGACGACTGGGACCTCATCTTCAAACTCAGTGCGTTAAATATTGACCTCTCATCTCCGTTCACTGAACCTCAGCTAGTCAATACACTCCACAAGAATCTCGCGGTGCCTGTGACGGCCAAATTCCGCGTCTTCCCGAGCGTCGAGAAGACCGTGCAGTACGCGCAGATGCTCGAGCGCGCGGGAGCGCAGATTCTCACCTGCCACGGCCGTGTCCGCGAGCAGCGCGGGCACAACGCGGTATGTAGCGCTCTCCCGCCTTCCCTTCCCCGCTGAACTAAAAACCCCCAGGGCCTCGCATCATTTGAACACATCCGCGCGGTGAAGCAGAACGTCTCGGTGCCCGTGTTCGCGAACGGGAACATCCTTTTCCAGGAGGACATCGAGGCGTGCCTTCGCGAGACGGGCTGCGACGGCGTTATGTCCGCTGAAGGTGTCCTCTACAATCCGGCCCTCTTCGCGGGCCTTTCTTCTTGCCCCATTCCGTCCACCTCTGCGTCAAACAATGGGCTAGCGCCCTTGGACACCCCTATCGCGTCATCGTCTGAATCACCCGGCGCCGATATCGACGCCGATACTGATGCCTCCCTCCTCTCTCGCCACCCCCCGCACGCCACCATCGCGCTCGAGTACCTTTCCATCGTGCAGTCTCTTCACACTGCCACGAGCGCCAGTGCCGTCAAGGGCCATCTCTTCAAGATCCTGCGCCCCGCGCTCGTGCGGCACCTCGACCTGCGCGAGCGCCTTGGCCGCGTGCGTGTCGATCAGCAGCGGCGCGGCAAGGAACGCGCGGTGGGCGAGCCGTTCTGGGCCAAAGGACTCGAGCCGTATGTGGCGATTGTTACCGAGATGTCGGAGCGCTTGGCGAGGGATGCAGAGAGCGAGCTCGCGGGCGGCGGGGAGGAGACGAAGAGGAAGAACGTGGGCGAGCTGGTGAGGGCGCAGGAGGGCACGGGGCTGAAGCTGCTGCCGTGGTGGCTAGCGCAGCCGTATTGGCGGCCACTGCCTACTGGTATGGCTATACCCTTCTCAATTCTCCATCCGATGTTGACACCTTCATGGCAGAACTGCCAGAAGAGACCAAGGTGGCGTCGACGACGAAAAAACGGCCTCATCCGGTGGCGAGGGGTTCCCCGCCTGCGGATGGGGACGCGTTGGAGTCGGGGCCTGGGAAGAAGCCGAAGGTCGAGGAGGTGGTGGGCGAGACGGTCGTCTGCGCGTCATGACACTACATTGAAACCCCCCAAAAAACTGAATATTATAGATGCCCCGTTACAGTTAGTACACTACATATGTTAGCACAGACTCTGCACTTCATGTTGTCTGGATATTCTTCAATTCCTCCTGAGATATCAGACTAGCGCGGCTTGCAAGCGTCCCATCCTCTCCATCATGCCGTGTAGGCTGGAGCTCATCTTTCTTGATGCCCCGGTGCTCCAGCGCGTATGCTCTGCACGCCTCCCGGCTGGCAATGAGCTCTGGGTCCTCGCGGTCTAGTGCATAGATGGCCACCCCCTCGAAGTTGTACTCGAGCAGCGCCTTGAGCTTTGGGAGAAGCGTCTTGTCGGGCGAGTACGTCCCCGAGTTGTTGTCGATGACGATCTCCCACTTGACGTCTTTATCCGGCGTCTCGTCGCTGAAGGCCGCCCAGCCGCCCGCGGGGCGCGGGTGGAACTCGCCCGAGTAGCGCACGCACGGGCGGCAGTTGGCGTGCAGCGCGTGCTTGGACGCGAAGTCGACGAAGAACGCCGCGCCCGTCTCAGAGAAGCGCAGCGAGTCGTCCTCGGCGGAGATGATGTACGTGTACACCGCGGGCTTGACGCGCACGCCGCTGTGCAGCAGCTTGAGCACGTCCGCGCCGCTCGCGATGACGCCGAACGTGTTCGTCGTGGTGCGCGCGTAGAGCAGGCGGTGGCCCGCCATGATGCCCGAGCGCACGGCGAGCGCTGAGGGCCCGGGGTTGAAGATGCTCTGCGCGGCTTTGTAGCCGTGGTTCCACTGCTGCGTGGTGTCGCCGAAGAAGAGCTGCACGCCGCGGATGTACATCTTCCACGTCGAGTACAGCCGTGCGCGCTCGTCCGAGGCGGACACCGTGACGGTGTTCGTAAGAAGGCCGACGGTCGGCGAGAAGTGGCGCGAGAAGCGGATGGGCCCATCGAACATATACGGATATGCCTTGGGGTCGCTCCCAGCGGGCGTGCTGTCAATCTAGGACGCGGTCAAAGCGCTATCGCGTCTGAGGTGGAGACGGACGCGCCTTGAGCCAGAACGTCCCGCCCGCACGGCGAAAGAGTGGACCCTCTATCTCTGCCTCTTTTGCCCCCGGAGTGATGCTGGTGCTGAACTTGCCGATGTAGTCGTCGTGTTTTGCACCGTCGTCCTTGTCGAGCACCTCGACGGAAAGGCTTGCGAGTTTCGGGACGTTCTTGATCTTCCATATCTCGTTCCACACAGGTGCCAATGTGTTCACCTTCACGGTTGACCTGACGTAGTGGAGGGTTGGTTAGTTCTGTCAGGAGACCAAGAATCACACTCACACAAAGGAGATACGGTTGTCGAGCTTGGCAACAAAGTACGGATCCGCCAGTCCGTTTATATCCACCTTGGGAAGCCCAGACGCGCCAATGAACTAGAAAACGATGATCGATGAACGATGCTAGGAGAGCAAAACTTACTTGTATCGTGAGGTCAACATAAGGGATGTCGAGCATCTTCTCCGCCGCAACTGATTTCGTTACAGCCGCCAAGTCATGGGCGTTCTCGTTTGCATGGCGCACGGCATTGCCGATGGACTCGATGATTTTGCTCATGCTGACAGGGTTCCTGCGTGACCGACGCATGTTGAGAGGGGGAGGCGGCAGGGAAATGGCGACTGTACCGATTTGATGGCCCTCGCGTGGACTGCTTTAACGTTGGTTATTGGTCGTGGAGTTCCGGGGTCGGTGCTGGGGGACAGCTGCGGAGGATCTGAAACTAGCGAAGAATCCAATATTCAGGAATGCAGCGATGGCGGTGCTTGATGGGCGCTCCGATGGACAGACTAGTGATTGCGGTTTTGAGTCGAACTTTTGACCTCGCCGCTGGACTCAAGGCGCGAGGGCGGGAACTAAGTCTCTCGACGTCGTGAGCCAAACTGGAGTGGCGCGCAGACCTCCGCCGGCTTTATGCGGGGCCATTTTCTTTTTCTCGCGATGACACGGTGCAACTGCGGAAGACATTCGCGGCGCAGTTCGAACTTCGACGCAATGCCGTGTTCGACCGTTCGCGAAGGCGTTCACGGGTCTATCTATTGAGCCATTCAGTCAAGTGTCAGGTCACATAACGGGATCGAGAGCAAACGACGCACTACTCGTCCAGCAAGGTCAACGTTGCTCCAAGCATTGCACTTTCTTCTCGTGCGATGGAAGAATTCCAGGTTCCGTGTGTTAGCGACTGTTAGCGAGGATGGGGAAGCAAGGATGGGGAAGCAACTCGGACCTCGCAGCGTTGATGCGGGAACAAGTAAAATAAGTAACTTCCTTGCTTTTGACTGTCATGTCGAAGACAAGAAATTCACCAGCTTAATCACTCCCCTTCTCAATCTCTCAAAAGATTACTACTGGCAAATTATAAAAGTGACTCTAGGCGGGTGAAGCCCTGATCTCTTTCGTTACTCTGCATGTCCCTGGAACGCATCAAGTCATTGACATATCGTTGTTCTCCTCCGCCCGATGGCTCCGCTCTTTGCCCAGTCAGGCTTTTCTCGATTTCGCGTGAATCCTACTAGGTCCCGCGTCGTGCTTGGGATATCCGCTTCCCTGGGTCTTCTCCATGCAGCAAATTTCAGAAGAATATATGACGACAGCGATACTGGTAGTGTTCAAGGCCATTCGAACCCGCGTCGCGAAAGCTCGGAAGGGTGTCGCCAGAGTGGACAGTGTCTCTTGGCCAGCGTACGTAGCCCTTCGGAGCGCATCTCACTTTTCTGACCCAGAACTGCAAAAACTATTCCTGTGAGGACGTAGTGGCAACCAAGTACGATGCGCCCAAAGCTTGGTCGTTCTGGGCCGTCTACGACGGCCACGTTGGCCCACACACCGCACGGCACCTCGACCGGCATCTCCTCCCCAACCTCGTTTCCGCGCTCTCCACACTCTCCCGCGACGCAGCGCCACCTACGGATGAAAGTGTCCACAGCACCGTCAGCCGCGTGTTCCTCGCCCTCGACGACGAGATGGTCGTCAAGCCCGCGGCGCTGCTTCTCGCGCAGCCGGAGGGAACGCCGCCCAAAGCCTGGCGGCGCGGGTGCTGCTGCCCGCGCGCTCCGGGTCGTGCGCGCTCGTCGGATTCTACGACGCGCCCGCGCGGCGCCTGCACGTCTCCGTCGTGGGCGACTCACGCGCCATGCTCGGCCGGCGGCCCGCGCCCACAGAGCCGGACGCGCGCGCGCTCTACGACGTGCACGTCCCGTCCGCCGACCAGACCGCCCGCAACGCCCGCGAGACCGCGCGTCTCGCCCTCGCGCGCCCGGGCGAGGAGCTCGTCGAGCGCGAGCGCGCTCGGAAACGGCGTGATGAAGTGGGGCGGGGAGCTGCAGACGTGGATGCAGAAGACCGCGCTGGGGCCCGGCCGCGTGCGGTTCTGCGGGCGCCGTGGCGCCAGAGACGACGGCGACGGGGGTGCGGCCGGGGGACTTCCTGGTCGGCGTCTGACGGGCTGTGGGACTGCCTTGCGAATGAAGCGGCCGTGGGCCTGCGAAGACAGTAAGATCGACACGCAGCGGCTGTCGTCTCGAAACGATGACTTGATGATTACAATGCAGTGGCCGCCCAATACCAGCTTGAAGTAGGTATGTACTATGCGTACGTCCGCGTCGCGCCTTCAGACCCTGCTGTTGCCGATCCGATACTCGCAACTCGTTCTCCACAGCGCCCCATCCACCGCCTCCTCTCCTTATCCAGCTAACAAAAAGAAAAAGTCAACACGGCGCTCTCTGATATATCTGAAAGCAAATGTTAGGTCTTGGTCTTGGACTGCAGTACTTATTAGGCTCGAGCGCTTGTCCAGCCTGCTCCTGCTTTGCCTAGACCATCAAAGAGCCTCAAAGCCTCAAAAATAGCAAGCCCTCAATACCACCGCAAGTCCCCCCGGGCCCGCTCGCGCCTCCGCAGAGGCTGTCGTTCCGAAACGATGACTTCGTGATTATAATGCAGTGGCCGCCTAGTACATACCAGCTTGAAGTAGGTATGCCCACGTCCACGTCGCGCCTCCAGACCCTGCTGTTGCCGATCCGATACTGGTAACTCGTTCTCCACATGTCCACCTCCATCTATCCCGGGCCTCCTCTCCTTGTCCAGCTAACCAAAAAAAAAGTCAACACGGCGCTCTTATCTGCAACCATGTTCCGCACGTACCACCCATGTCGAACTAACGCCGCTGTGCGCCCGATCACAGTCAGTACGCCTCCGTGCTCCCCACGCCCTGCTCCCACCGCGTCCACGACGGCCGCGCGATCACCTCGCCCCACCACCTGTCAATGCGCACAAGCAACCACTCGGAATGAGCGCACCGCCCAATATTTAGAGAAACCGGCGCACCGCGCGACGTTCGGCCCCGCCGCCGTCATCAGGTCGCACCCCGCGCGCGCGAGCAGCGGCCCGAAGGAGACGTGGAAGACGTCCACCAGGGAGAAGGCCTGCGTACACACCCCATTCGATTCATCGAATTATACAACGCGACTGAGCGCACCTCGCCGCCGAGGAAGCGCTGCCGCGCGAGGATGCGCTCGTAGACCGCGAGCGTCGCGGCGAGCTGCGCGACCGCCGCGGCGTACACGCGCTGGTCCGTCGGCTTGCCCTTCGCCCTGCCACACATCGCATCGCCCACATCAGCATCATGCCATTGGCTTTAAGCAAGGGACGACTGACGGCTTCGCGAGGCCCTCGATGACGGCGGTGTACGCGTGCGGGTGGAAGGCCGCGAACTCGACGGACGCGCCCTGCTCGAAGCGCGCCTTCGCCTTGGGGTCCGTGGGGACGAGCTGCGAAGGGGTGTGTTTTGCGGCGAGGTAGCGGCAGATGGCGCGGCTCTCGTGTAGCACGAAGGCGCCGTCGACCTGGCGCGGGAGGGGTGAGCGCTGGTGAGCGCGTGGAGCGTAGGAGGGAAAGGAGGAGGAAGGTAAAAGGAAAAAGGAAAAGGAGGAGGAAAAGGAAAAAGGAAAAAGGACGCACGATGACGGGGATCTGCGCGAACGGCTGCAGCGCGCGGTACGCCGCCGTCTTGTGCTCGTCGCTGGACATGTCGATCGGGACGAGCTCGAACGGCGTCTGTGTCTCCGCGAGGGTCATGAGGACGGCGCCGATGGCGCCGGCGGTGCGCGCGGGGGC
The DNA here is from genome assembly GCA_029282135.1 of Mycena belliarum. Classification (NCBI taxonomy): domain Eukaryota; kingdom Fungi; phylum Basidiomycota; class Agaricomycetes; order Agaricales; family Mycenaceae; genus Mycena; species Mycena belliarum. Next base: position 6,305 of record JARJCN010000124.1, on the reverse strand, counting down.
GTAGACCTTGAGGACCATTTGTTTTTAAGTAGGTGCGGAGTGCGGAGGCCGGAGGGCGGAGTCGATATTCAATGTCACAGTGAGGAAGAGGAAGAGGGAGGGGGAGGGGGAGAAGCGGCGATGCAGTATCAGATTCATAGGCCGCGACTACTCCCTTGGCGCAGCGGATGCATATGACAAAGTTGCTAGCAGAGCAGGTCCAAATTGCAATATAATATATTGCGATTTTAAATTTATGCAAAAGACGTGGTAGGCGGGTATCAACGTGCCGGTGTCCGGGGCGGTGCGGAACTTGAGCGCTTGAGCTTGAGGGCTTGATATTCTTTGTAGTTTTTTTGCTTGGGCTCTTGAGGCTTGAAGCTTGAAGCTTGAAGCTTGAAACGTTGAAGCTTGGAGGATTGAGGCAGAGAACGACCGTAGGGCGTCGCTGAGACTAGTAGCAAGGGCCGGCGACGTGTGCGCGCCGCGCTAGGAATTTGGGAGGAAGGAAGGAAGGAAGGGAGGAAGGGGGGAAGGGGGGAGGGAGGGAGGGAGGCAAGACGACATGATGCGGGTGCCACCGCGCCACGATATCGCCCAACGGGCCGGGAGGGCTGGCAGTGCGCAGCGCGGAATTCGGTCCAAGTATCAATATTCAATATTCAATATTCAAATATTCACTTCTCGTGTCGGCTGCTCGGTGCAACATCGGGAATCGAGGTTCCTCGAGGTCTAATAGTAGTGCGAGATTCGGCATCTGGAGGAGGCCCTGTCTCTCCGGGGTGTGTTATGCGAGTCGGGCGTCGACGCGTCGGGGAGGCCTGGCTTGTCTGCGCGCGGACTAGATGGAACTTGAAAGGGCTAGGTCGAGTTGCGAAGATACGAGGTATGTCGTGTACGAGGAAAAAGACGACGCGCGTGAATCGCGGTAGTAGTACCGAAGAAAGCCGAAGGTGGCTGTGCCAACTCGGATCCCGATTCACGCCCCTCTGGACGCGGTGGGTAGGTAGTTACACCGCACGGTCCCGCTGAGGAACGCCGGTTTCCAGGAATTTTCCCGATGTACACGCACTAATTACATCATCGTCCCTGGGCCTCTCTAAACCCCTCTAGCCGAGCTCAAGGTCACAACGTACGGCGCATAGAAAGCAGGGCGTGGTTGAAGCTGAAGTAGAACTGTTGAACATGGGGTTGCGAGGGCGACGACAGGTGTTTCCATGGTTACAAACAACCATCTGTCCATCTATGGCTTCTCGGAAAGCAGATTCCGTTCAGAATGACCGCATCCACCACCTCTACTGATACTATATCCCGACATCTACGGTGAACCCCCCGCACGCAGTGTCGTAGTGCTAGACTAGTCAGTGCGTCCCTCTCCGTCCATCTCGGCATATCCCACGGTGTACCCCTCGCGCGCACGCAGTGACGTAGTGCTAGTCAATGCGTGCCTCTCCGTCCATCTCGGGTTATCTAATAGTAATAACCCAACCCACCGCGATATAAGGCGCCCTACTCACCCACCCATGCCCACATCGCACTCGCACTCGCGCTCACACGCACACTCGCATTCCACTCGCTGCAATGCCCCTCAAGATCTACGGCCCCGTCCAAGCCGGCGGCTCCCTCGGCGCGGTGCTCATGGTCCTCGCCGAGAAACAGGTCCCGTTCGAGCTCGTCCCCATCGACATGGGCAAGTACGAGCACAAGACGCCCGCGTACCGCGCGCTGCAGCCGTTCGCCCAGACCCCCGTCATGGTGCGCAGTGCCCCCCATTGGCCATGCGCACCGCTGACCGCTGAGCGCTGAACGCCGATTCGCACAGGACGAGGACGGCTTCATCCTCTTCGAGAGCCGCGCCATCTGCCGCTACCTCGCGGAGAAGTACGCCGACCGCGGCACCGCCCTCATCCCCACGGAGCCCAAGGCGAAGGCGCGGTTCGAGCAGGGCGCGTCGATCGAGTTCGCGAACTTCCACCCGTACGCGGTGCCGATCATCATGGAGGGGCTCGGCAAGCCGCTGAAGGGCGGGGCGACGGACAAGCGCGTGTACGACGCGGCGGTGGCGGGGCTGAAGGAAAGGCTCGCCGCGTACGAGGTCGTGCTGGGCACGCAGCGCTTCATTGGCGGGGATGTGCGTGCCTTGTCCTTGTCCTCGTACCTTGGCAGGCGCAGTGCTGATGCGGGGTGGTGTGGGGCAGGAGTTCACGCTGGCGGACGTGTTCCACGTGGGGCACGGCGCGTTCCTCGCGCACGCGGGGTGCGACCTCATGACGAGCAGTGGGCCCAACGTCGCGCGGTGCGTTCGCTTTCGCTTCCACTTCCTCGGTTGATATCCCACTCCCACTCCCACTTCCTCCTCCTCTTCCCCCGATTCCACTCTACTCCCACTCCCACTCCCACTCCCCCTCCCCCTCCCCTCCCTCCTCCCTCGCCCTCCTCCTCCTCCTCCTCCCCCTCCTCTTCCCCCAACTCCTCTCTCTTCAACCCCGCCTCCCTTCCTCCTCGCCCTCACAGGCTATCTCTTTTAACTTACTTGCTCATTTCTTTCAACTTCCTCACTTTTCTTAACTTCCTTACTCATTTCTTTTCGACTTGCGTACTCAACCTGCTGTTTTTTGGGGGGTAGGTGGTTCGGGGAGATCACGGCGCGCCCGTCGTGGACGCGGTGGGTGCGCGACGGGGACGCGGTGCGGAGTACTGCGGCGTACGACTCGGAGTGAGGGGGAGGAGGACCGCGACGTTCTAAGTAGATGAGTCGGGAATGGGTGATGGCAATGGGAATGGGAAGGGGTACCGGGGAATGGGTCATGGGAATGGGAATGCCAGGAATGGGAATGGGGGAACACCAATCGCACCAAGCTTAAGGCTGTGATGTATTATATACCCGGTTCCGGAATACTTATATGTTCGAGTCGGCTCAGTGGCGAATCAGACCAGGTTGAAACCTGAAGCTTGAAGCCGGAAGCTGAAGCTGAAGCTCGAAGAGGTGTCTGGCAGCAGCGGCGTCGGTGACTGACTGCCAACTGACCGACTGACTCCAGTCCAACTCCAGCCTGCCACGCCAGGGCCCAGTCTCCGGCTAAGTAGTAGTGCATGTCATACGAAGCCCCGGTGCCACGGGTCTACATATAAACGAAATCATATTGATATCAATGTTCTCCTCATCGACACGACTCCGACTCCGACTCGGCGGATCCTCAGGGCAGTCTATGCAGCGGATTCGGAGTCCGGGACTCCGGGAGCAGGGAGGCAGCAGGGACATCGTGGACATCGTGGGAAGTTACTGGAAGACTAGAACGACTTGGAAGGACAGTGCCCATCCATCCATCTGGATCAAATCAAATCGACATTCATCTTGACTTAAATAATTTGATTCTTGATTCTTGGATGGGCAGTGGGAACTCACCGGCACCCATGAAATGGCAGTTTGGCAATTTAAAAGTTTGAAGAATTGAACGACGGTACACCCAAACTACACCATGGAATCTTATCGTAACGGAATTGAGTTTGGCGCTGAACGAATTCTGGCCTGAGATCTGGGCCCGGACCAAGCCCGGACCACACCTGGATATCGAATATTGAATATTGAATATCGAATATCGAACGAGGTTCGGGGCGCTCAAGATTCAAATATTCAAGAACACCGAACCGAAGCCCAACCCAAACCGAACCCAGACCGAAGCCAATTCGAGGTCCGCCGCAGATCTGGAGACATTCTGAATCCGCACTATCGCGAAGACATCCCGCACTTCCGCACTTTCGCGAACCTCGAGCCCGTTTAAATTGTGCTGAAACGTATGTATGTATGCCAGTCGGTGCCTCTGCATATCCCTAATCAGCAGGCAGGTAGGTAAGTAGGTAGGTACTTAGGTAGAAATGTAAGATCCGAGCTCGGAGCGGGTGAACACAGGTCGAATCGGGCATATCGGAGATGTTCAACTTGATTTAGATTGCAATGACAACGATGACAATTGCAAACATATCTACTTAAGAGTCCGATGCGGATGCCGATGAGTTCCGGGCAGAGCGAGCTGGGGAACGGTAAATTGTGTGTGTACTCTGCTTGAATGATTTAAGCCGGCCGTAGCGGTACCCGTGCCGGATAGGGGCTCCTTGCAGATAGAACTGATTTTGGGGAAATCGGGGATGCTCGCTGATGCAGTGGCCAGGGGTATGAGCCTGGGAAGCGAAGCGAGGCCCGGTACAGGCAACAAATCTGAGTCACACTGCTGACTCCTGAGCATACATCGATGGGACTCGTTACCGGACCATGGGAGTGGGCCACCGCCATTCTTCTACTGTAGTATATACTCCCCCTATTATAGGCAGAGCCACCGCCCACAAAAATCCGGAAACATTCCCAGCTGAGAGAGAAGAACGCTGCTCTTGAGCTTGAGTTCCAGCGCTTGTACCGCACCCGCACGCAGATAAGCTTCAACGCGTCGGAGGTCGGGTCCCGGTCCGGGTTGAACGTTGAGGAGACGCGTCGTGTCACATCACATGCCCCCGGATGATGGACGGATCATCAATGCATCAGTGGCTGTGTTTCCTTCATCGAGTCGCTCGCCGTCTTCAACGTGCAACCGCTCTTTGGCCGGGCGGGTCGCCTTGCTACTAGTACCTGGAACATCCTCATACGCAATCAGAATCTGGATGGGCCTGAGGAAACGAAGCGGAACGCCCTTGATTCAGCTCTTGCTCACGACTCGGGAGAAGTTCCGAGTCGAACTCAGTGGGTCCGGTGGCGTGCTTGGGGCCTCTGTATACGCACAAGGGTAGACCTCAGATACGGATACAGGTATGCCCCCGCAGACCGCCAACAGATCCCCCCATGACTCGATGGCCATTCTCTCCAGGACCACGTCTGAGCTCCCCGGACCCCGAATGCCGTGATCGGAGCTCCTCCTCCCCCTCGTCGTATCCCGCACCCGCACTCAATGCCGCGCTCGATGGCCAACAACGCCGTTGAGTCGGGCCCCAACAGCCCGCGACCTGTTACCCTGCCCACGCCGATCCGCGCCCCCCACACCTCCGTCCTTGCTCCGAGTCCGTCCCCCCATTCCCATCCCCATCCCCATCCTCATTCGCATTCTTATAAAAGCCCACGCCGCCTACACCCACTGCAGTATCGGCTGGCCCGACACCCACTCCTTCCTTCCTTCCTCCCCTCAATCAATTGCAACTACACACTAACCACACATTCAACTAATAACACACGATGAAGCTGACCATCCGCCACGTCCTCCTCGCGCTCGCCGTGGCCGCGTCCGCCGCCCCCGTGCTGGACCCGGACCGGGGTCTAGAAGCCCGCGACTTGGCTGCGCGAAAGCTGTTAACTGGGACGAAGGGCAACGGGGGTGCTGGGGGTGCTGGGGCAAAGGGCAAGGGCGGGGGTGGGGGTGCCACGGTAAGCTTGCTTTTCATCCCATTTGACGTAAGGGTACCGACGCATGCACAGCCCGCAAATTCCACGCCCAAGCAGGCTAACCCTCCGGTACGCGCAGTGCGCTTTCGTGGAATTGTGCGAGGGCGCTGACGGGTGCGGTGTTCCTACGTAGGTTGCGAAGACAAAGACGACGGCCAAGGCGACACCCAAGGTGAGGCCGTGGCTCGGTTGTGTCTGGGGAAATAAGGAATGACGACGCCTTGCGTAGGCGACGACGGTCAAGCCCGCAACGCACACCACGAGCACGAAAGCAAAGGTTACAACTTCCTCCAAAGTCGTTGTGAGCAGGCCCGGGCCGCCCCGTCTTTCGTCTCATTTTTTGACCATTCGCAGCCGACGCCGAAGACGACTATTGGTAAAGCGGCGCCTTCTGCGCACTCGGCGGCGACCTCCAAAGCCATCGTGAGCAGGCCGACTCATCTTCGTCTCATTCTCAACAAGAAACCCCCAGCCCACGGCGAAGACGACTAGCAGCACTAAAGCGGTGCCATCTGCGCACCCGGCGGCCTCCACGAAGAAGGCGGCGAGCAGCGTGAGTTACGAGTGCGCTTTCTGCGCGGTCGGCGGCGAGCTGAGAGCTTTCCTACACAGCCCGCACCAAAGCCCAGCAGCTCGGCGAAGCCTGGCCCCTCGGCCTCGGTGAAAGGCGCCGGGAGCTCTAAAGCGCCGGCCCCGAGCTCTGTGCGTGGGCTCTTCCAGTCCGTGGGGCGTCGCTGACGTGGTCAATGCGTCGCTAGTCTGCGCCCAAGGCCAGCAGCTCCGCGCGGGGTTCGAAGCCCGGTCCCTCGAGCTCAGCGAAAGCGGTCGGCAGTTCTAAGCCCGGCAACGCAGCGTCGACGTCGACGGCGAAGACTGGGCCGTCGACCCGGAGCGCAGCTGC